>JAJFZO010000026.1:10000-25260 GCA_021397835.1 Moringa oleifera
TGGCATGGGTAGCACGCCCAGGCAGCCCCCAGCAGGGAAGGCATGGGCTGCTCGCCCAGCGTGCGGCAGCGGTGGGCGCACCAGCCAGGCCGCGGGCGCCCATCGCGAGCCAGTCCCCTCGTCCCTGCCCCTCAACTAAGTGCCCAGCGAGCGAGCCAGGGGGGCCGTGTCGCATGGACCTTGGGCATGGTTGGCACACCCAGGCAGCCCCCAGCAGGCATGGCATGGGCTGCTCGCCCAGCGTGCAGCAGCAGTGGGCGCGCCAGCCAGGCCGCGGGCGCCCATCGCGAACAAACCCCCACGTCCCTGTCCCTCAACTAAGTGCCCAGCGAGCGAGCCAGGGGAGCCTTGTTGGATGGACCCTGGGAGCAGGAGGCATGCCCAGGAAGCCCCCAGCAGGCACGGCATGGGCCAAGCGCCAAGCGTGCGGAAGAGGGGGGCACGCCAGCCAGGCCACAGGCGCCCATCGCGAGCGAGCTCCCTCGTCCTTGTCCCTTGACTAAGTGCCCCGCGAGTGAGCCAGGGGTGCCGCATTGCACAGATCCTGGGCATGGGAGGCATGCCCAGGCAGTCCCCAGTATGCACGGCATGGGCCAAGTGCCCAGCGTGCGGCTGCGGTGGGTGCGCCAGCCAGGCCACGGGCGCCCATTGTGAGCCAGCCCCCTCGTCCCTGTCCCTCGACTAAGTGCCCAGTGAGCGAGCCAGGGGAGCCATGTCGCACGGACCCTGGGCACGGGAGGCATGCCCCGGCATTCCCCAGCGGGCACGGCATGGGCCAAGTGCCCAGTGTGCGGCAGAGGTTGGCGCGCCAGCCAGGCCGCGGGCGCCCATCGCGAGCCAGCCCCCACGTCCCTGTCCCTCGACTAAGTGCCCAGCGAGCGAGCCAGGGGGGCCATGTCATGCGGAACCTGGGCACGGGTTGCACGCCCAGGCAGCCCCCAGCAGGCACGGCATGGGCTGCTCGCCCAGCATGTGGCAGCAGTGGGCGCGCCAGCCAGGCCGCGGGCGCCCATCGCGAGCCAGGCCCTACGTCCCTGTCCCTCGACGTAGTACCTAGCGAGCGAGCCATGGGGCCGCGTCGCACAGACCTTGGGCATGGGTGGCACGCCCAGTCAGCCCCCAGCAGGGAAGGCATGGGCTGCTCGCCCAGCGTGCGGCAGTGGTGGGCGCGCCAGCCAGGCCCCGGGCGCCCATCGTGAGCCAGCCCCCTCGTCCCTGCCCCTCGACTAAGTGCCCAGCGAGCGAGCCAGGGGGGCCATGTCGCATGGACCCTGGGCACGGTTGGCATGCCCAGGCAGCCCCCAGCAGGCATGGCATGGGCTGCTCGCCCAGAGTGCAGCAGCAGTGGGGGCGCCAGCCAGGCCGTGGGCGCCCATTGCGAACAAGCCCCGACGTACCTGTCCCTCGACAAAGTGCCCAGCGAGCGAGCCAGGGGAGCCTCGTTGGATGACCCTGGGCACAGGAGGCAAGCCCAGGCAGCCCCCAGCAGGCACGGCATGGGCCAAGAACCAAGGGTGCAGAAGAGGGGGGCGCGCCAGCCAGGCCACAGGCGCCCATCGCGAGCCAGCCCCCTCGTCCCTGTCCCTTGACTAAGTGCCCCGCGAGCGAGCCAGGGGTGCCGCGTTGCACAGATCCTGGGCACAGGAGGCATGCCCAGGCAGTCCTCAGTATGCACGGCATGGGCCAAGTGCCCAGCGTGCGGCTGCGGTGGGCGCGCCAGCCAGGCCACGGGCGCCCACTGTGAGCCAGCCCCCTCGTCCCTGTCCCTCGACTAAGTGCCCAGTGAGCAAGCCAGGGGAGCCGTGTCGCACGGACCCTGGGCACAGAAGGCATGCCCCGGCATTCCCCAGCAGGCACGGCATGGGCCAAGTGAACAGTGTGCAGCAGAGGTGGGCGTGCCAGCCAGGCCGCGGGCGCCCATCCCTAGCCAGCCCCCACATCCCTGTCCCTCGACTAAGTGCCCAGCGAGCGAGCCAGGGGGGCCATGTCGCACGGAACCTGGGCATGGGTTGCACGCCCAGGCAGCCCCCAGCAGGCACGGCATGGGCTGCTCGTCCAGCATGTGGCAGCAGTGGGCGCGCCAGGCAGGCCGCGGGCGCCCATCACGAGCCAGGCCCTACGTCCCTGTCCCTCGACGTAGTGCCTAGCGAGCGAGCCATGGGGCCGCATCGCATGGACCCTGGGCATGGGTGGCATGCCCAGGCAACCCCAGCAGGAAAGGCATGGGCTGCTTTCCCAGCGTGCAGCAGCGGTGGGTGCGATATCCAGGCCACGGGCGCCCATCGCGAGCCAGCCCCCTCGTCCCTGCCCCTAGACTGATTGCCCAGCGTGCGAGAGAGGGGTGCCATGTCGCACGGACCCTGGGCACGGGGGGCACGCCCAGGCAGCCCCCAGCAGGCACAGCATGGGCTGCTCGCCCAGGGTGCATAAGCGATGGGTACGCCAGCCAGGCCGCAGGCGCCCATCGCGAGCCAGCCCCCTCGTCACGGCCCCTCGACTGACTGCCCAGCGTGCGAGCCAGGGTTGCCACGTCGCACAAACCCTGGGCACGGGTGGCATGCCCAGGCAGCCGCCAGCAGCCACGGCATGGGCTGCTCGCCCAGCGTGTGGCAGCGATGGGCGCGCAAGCCAGGCCGCGGGTGCCCATCGCGAGCCAGCCCCCACGTCCCTGTCCCTCGACGTAGTGCCCAGCGAGCGAGACAGGGGGGCCGCGTCACACAGACTCTGGGCACAGGTGGCTTGCCCAGGCAGCCCCAAGCAGGCACGGCATGGGTTACTCGCCCAGCGTGCGGCAGCGGTGGGCGCATCAGCCAGGCCGCGGTCGCCCATCGCGAGCCAGCCCCAACGTCCCTGTTCCTCGACGTAGTGCCCAGCGAGTGGGACAGGGGGCCCGCGTCGCACAGACCCTGGGCATGGGTGGAACGCCCAGGCAGCCCCCAGCAGGCACGGCATTGGCTGCTGGCCCAGCGTGCGGCAGCGGTGGGCGCGTCGGCCAGGCTGCAGGCGCCCATTGCGAGCCGGCTCCCACGTCCCTGTCCCTCGACATAGTGCCCAGCGAGCAACCCAGGGGGCCGCATCGCAAGGACCCTGGGCGCGGGTGGCACGTCCAGGCAGCCCCCAGCAGGCACGGCATGGGCAACTCGCCCAGCGTGCGGCAGCGGTGGGCGCGCCAGCCAGGCCGCAGGCGCCAATCGCGTGCCAGCCCCTCGTCCCTGCCCCTCGACTGACTGCCCAGCGTGCGAGCCAGGGGTGCCGCATCACACAGACCCTGGGCACGAGTGGCATGCCTAGGCAGCCCCCATCAGGCACGGCATGGGCTGCTCGCCCAGCGTGCGGCAGAGGTGGACGCGCCAGCCAGGTCCCGGGCGTCAATCGCGAGGGAACCCCCTCGTCCCTGCCCCTCAACTGACTGCCCAGCGTGCGAGCCAGGGGTGCCACGTTGCATGGACCCTGGGCATGGGTGTCATGCCCAGCAGCCCCCAGCAGGCACGGCATGGGCCAAGTGCCCAGCGTGCAGTACAGGTGGGTGCGCCAGCCAGGCCACGGGCACCCATTGCGAGCCAGCCCGCTCGTCCCTGTCCCTCGACTTAGTGCCCAGCGAGTGAGCAAGGGGAGCAGTGTCGCATGGAACCTGGGCTTGCGAGGCATGCCCTGGCTGCCCCCAGCAGGCACGGCATGGGCCAAGTGCCTAGCGTGCTGCAGCGGTGGGCGCACCAGCCAGGCCACGGGCTCCCATCGCAAGCCAGCCCCCTCGTCCTGGTCCCTCGACTAAGTGCCCAGTGAGTGAGCCAGGGGGGCCATGTCGCACAGATCCTGGGCATGGGAGGCATGCCCAGGAAGCCCCCAGTATGCACGGCATGGGCCAAGTGCCCAGCGTGCGGCCGCGGTGGGCACGCCAGCCAGGCCACGTGCGCCCATCGCGTGCCAGCCCCTCGTCTCTGTCCCTCGACTATTTGCCCAGCGAGCGAGCCAGGCGAGCTGCGTTGCAAGGACCCTGGGCACAGGAGGCATGCCCAGGCAGCCCCCAGCAGGCACGGCTTGGGCCAAGTGCCCAGCATGCGGCAGCGGTGGGCGCACCAGCCAGGCCACGGACTCCCATCGCGAGCCAGCCCCCTGGTCCCTGTCCCTCGACTAAGTGCCCAGCGAGCAAGCCAGAGGAACCGCGTCGCACGGACCCTGGGCATGGGTGGCATGCCCAGGCAGCCCCCAGCAGGCACGGCATGGGCTGCTCGCCCAGCGTGTGGCATAGGTGGGCACGCCAGACAGGCCGCGGGCGCCCATCGCGAGCCAGCCCCCTCGTCCCTGCCCCTCGACTGACTGCCCAGTGTGCGAGCCAGGGGTGCCGCGTCGCACGGACCCCAGGCATGGGTGGCATGCCCGGGCAGCAACCAGCAGGCACGGCATGGGCTGCTCACCCAGCGTGCGGCAGCGATGGGCGCAGCAGCCATGCCGCAGGCGCCATCGCGAGCCTGCCCCCACGTCCCTGTGCCTCAACTTAGTTCCCCGTGAGCGAGCCAGGGGGTCCGCGTCGCATGGACCCTGGGAACGGGTGGACCGCCCAGCCAGCCCCCAGCAGGCACGGCATGGGCTGCTCGCCAAGCGTGCGGCAGCGGTGGGCGCGTCATCCAGGCCGCGGGCGTCCATCGCGAGCCAGCCCCCACATCCCTGTCCCTCGACTAAGTGCCCAACAAGCGAGCAAGGGGGGCTTTGTCGCACAGACCCTGGCCACGGATGGCACACCTGGGCAGCCCCCAGCAGGCACGGCATGGGCTGCTCGCCCAACGTGCGACAGCGGTGGGCGCGCCAGCCAGGCCACGGGCGCCCATCGCGAACCAGCCCCCATGTCCCTGTCCCTCGACGTAGTGCCCAGCGAGCGAGCCAGGGGGGTCGCATCACATGGACCCTGGGAATGAGTGGCCCGCCCAGGCAGTCCCCAGTAGGCACGGCATGGGTTGCTCGCCCAGCGTGCGGCAGCGGTGGGAGCGCCATCCAGGCCGCGGGCGTCCATCGCGAGCCAGCCCCCACATCCCTGTCCCTCGACTAAGTTCCCAGCGAGCAAGCAAGGGGGGCTTTATCGCACGGACTCTTGGCACGGGTGGCATGCCCAGGCAGCCCCCAGCAGGCTCGGCATGGGCTGCTCGCCCAGCATGCGGCAGCGGTGGGCGAGCCAGCCAGGCCACAGGCGCCCATCGTGAGCCAGCCCCCTCATCCCTGCCCATCGACTGACTGCCCAGCGTGCGAGCCAGGGGTGCCGCGTCGCATGGACCCTGGCCAAGGATGGCACACCCGGGCAGCCCCCAGCAGGCATGGCTTGGGTTGCTCGCCCAGCGTGCTGCAGCGGTGGGCGCGCCAGCAAGGCCCCGGGCGGCCATCGCGAGCCAGCCCCCACGTCCCTGTCCCTCGACGTAGTGCCCAGCGAGTGAGCCAGGGGGGCCGCATCACACGGACCTTGGGCATGTGTGGCACTCCCAGGCAGCCCCCAGCAGGCACGGCATGGGCTGCTCGCCCAGTGAGCGGCAGCGGTGGGCGCGCCAGCCAGGCCGCGGGCACCCATCGCGAGCCAGCCCCTGAGTCCCTGCCCCTCGACTGACTGCCCAGCCTGCGAGGCAAGGAAGCAGCATCGCATGGACCCTGGGCACGGTTGGCACACCCGGGCAGCCCCCAGCAGGCATGGCATGGGCTGCTCACTCAGTGTGCGGCAGCAGTGGGCGTGCCAGCCAGGCCGCGGACGCCCATCGCGAGCCATCCCCCTCGTCCCTGCCCCTCGACTGACTGCCCAGCGTGGGAGCCAGGGGTGCCACGTGGCACGGACCCTGGGCACGGGTGGCAAGCCCGGGCTGCCCCCAGAAGGCATGGCATGGGTTGCTCGCCCAGCATGCGGCAGCGGTGGGCGCGTCATCCAGGCCGCGGGCGTCCATCACGAGCCAGCCCCCACATCCCTGTCCCTCGACTAAGTGCCCAGCGAGTGAGCAAGGGGAGCCTTGTCGCACAGACCCTGGGCATGGGTGGCACGCCCAGGCAGCCCCCAGCAGGCTCGGCATGGGCTGCTCGCCCAGCGTGCGGCAGCGGTGGGCGCGCCAGCCGAGCCGCGGGCGCCCATCCCAAGCCAGTCCCCACGTGCCAGTCCCTCGAGTAAGTGCCCAGCGAGTGAGCCCAGGGGGCCGCGTCGCACAGAGCCTGGGCACGTGTGGCATGCCTAGGCAGCTCCCAGCAGGCACCGCATGGGCTGCTCGCCCAGCGCGCGGCAGAGGTGGGTGCGCCACCCAGGCCGCGGGCGCCCATCACGAGCCAGCCCCCTTGTCCCTGCCCCTCGACTGACTGCCCAGCGTGCGAACAAGAGCTGCCGCGTCGCACAGACCCTTTGCACGGGTGGCACGCCCGGGCAGCCCCCAGCAGGCACAGCATGGGCTGCTCGCCCAGCGTGCGGCAGCGGTAGGCACGTCATCCAGGCTGCGGGTGCCCATCGCGAGCCAGCCCCCGAGTCCCTGCCCCTCGACTGACTGCCCAGCGTGCGAACCAGGGATGCCGCGTCGCACAAACCCTGGGAACTGGTGGCACACCCCGGGAAGCCCCCAGCAGGCATGGAATGGGCTGCTCACCCATCGTGCGGCAGAGGTGGACGCGCCAGACAGGCCACGTGTGCGCATCGCGAAGCAGCCCCCACGTCCCTGTTCCTCGACGTAGTGCCCAGCGAGCGAGCCAGGGGGGCCACATCACACGGACCCTGGGCATGAGTGGCACACCCAGGCAGCCCCCAGCAGGCACAGCATGGGCTGCTTGCCCAGCGTGCGGCAGCGGCTGGAGTGCCAGCCAGGCCACGGGTGACCATCGCGAGCCAGCCCCCGAGTCTCTGCCCCTCGACTGACTGCCCAGCCTGTGAGCCAGGGAAGCCGCGTCGCACGGACCCTGGGAACAGGTGGCACACCCGGGAAGCCCCCAGCAGGCACGGCATGGGCTGCTCTCCCAGCGTGCTGCAGCGGTGGGCGCGCCAGCCGGGCCGCGGGTGCCCATCCCGAGCCAGTCCCCACGTCCCAGTCCCTCGACTAAGTGCCCAGCGAGCGAGCCAAGGGAGCCGCTTCGCATGGACCCTTGGCACGGAAGGCATGCCCAGGCAGCCCCCAACAGCCAAGGCATGGGCCAGGTGCCCAGCATGCGGTAGCGGTAGGCGCGCGAGCCAGGCTGCGGGTGCCCATCACGAGCCAGCCCCCTCGTCCCTGCCCCTCGACTGACTGCCCAGTGTGCGAGCCAGGGGTGCCGCGTTGCATGGACCCTGGGCACGGGTGGCACACCGGGGAAGCCCCCAGCAGGCACGGCATGGGCTGCTCGCCTAGCGTACGGCAGCGGTAGGCGCGCCAGCCAGGCCACGGGCGCCCATCCCGAGCCAGCCCCCACGTTCCAGTCCCTTGACGTAGTGCCCAGCGAGCCAGGGGGGCCGAATCACACGGACCCTGGGCATGTGTGGCACGCCCAGGCAGCCCCCAGCAGGGACGGCATTGGCTGCTCGCCCAACGTGCGGCAGCGGCGGGCGCGCCATCCAGGCAGCGGGCGCCCACGCGAGCCAGCCCCCTCATCCCTGCCCCTTGACTGACAGCCCAGCGTGCTAGCCAGGGGTGCTGCGTCGCACGGACCCTGGGCACGGGTGGCACGCCCGGCCTGCCCCAAGCAGGCACGGCATCGGCTGCTCGCCAAGCGTGCGGCAGCATTGGGGGCGCCAGCCAGGCCGCTGGTGCCCATCGCGAGCAAGCCCCCTCGTCCCTACCCCTCGACTGACTGACCAGCGTGCGGCAGTGCTGGGCGGGCCAGCCAGGCCGTGGGCACCCATCGCGAGCCAGCCCCCTCGTCCCTGCCCCTCGACTAACTGCCCAGCGTGCGAGCCAGAGGTGCCGCGTCGCACGGACCCTGGGCACGGGTGGCACACCTGGGCAGCCCCCAGCAGGGATGGCATGGGCTGCTCGCCTAGCGTGCGGCAGCAGTGGGTGCGCCAGCCAGGCCACGGGCGCCCATCGCGAGCCAGCCCCCTCGTCTCTGCCCCTCGACTGACAGCCCAGCGTGCGAGCCAGGGGTGCCGCGTCGCACGGAACCTGGGCACGGGTGGCATGCCCGGCCAGCCCCAAGCAGGCACGGCATGGGCTGCTCGCCCAGCGTGCAGCAGCGTTGGGCGCACCAGCCAGGCCACTGGTGCCCATCGCGAGCAAGCCCCCTCGTCCCTACCCCTCGACTGACTGCCCAGCGTGCGAGCAAGGGGGGGCCGCGTCACACGGACCCTGGGCACGGGTGGCATGGCTGGGTTGCCCCAAGCAGGCACAGCATGGGCTCCCCGCCCAGCATGCGGCAGCGGTGGGCGCGCCAGCCAGGCCGTGGGTGCCCATGCCGAGCCATACCCCTCGTCCCTGCCCCTCGACTGATTGCCCATCGTGCGAGCCAGGGGTAAAGCGTCGCACGGACCCTGGGCACCGGTGGCACTCCCAGGTAGCCTCCAGCAGGCACGGCATGGGCTGCTCACCCAGTGTGTGGCAGCGGTGGGAGCGCCAGCAAGGCCGCGGGCGCCCATCGCGAGCCAGCCCCCTCGTCCATGCCCCTCGACTGACAGCCCAGAGTGCGAGCCAGGGGTGCCGCGTTGCACGGACCCTATCCATGGGAGGCAAGCCCAGGCGGCCTCCAGCAGGCACTGCATGGGCTGCTCACCCAGCGTGCAGCAGCGGTGGGCATGCCAGCAAGGCCGCGGGTGCCCATCACGAGCCAGCCCCCTCGTCCCTGCCCCTCGACTGACTGCCCAGCGTGCGAGCCAGGGGTGCCGCGTGGCACGGGCCCTGGGTATGGGTTGCCCGCCAGGGCAGCCCCCAGCAGGCACGGCATGCACTACTCGCCCTGCTTGCGGCAGTGGTGGGCCCGCCAGACAGGCCGCGGGCGCCCATCGCGAGCAAGCCCCCTCGTCCCTACCCCTCGACTGACTGCCCAGCGTGCGAGCAATGAGTGCCATGTCGCACGGACACTGGGCACGGGTGGCACTCCCGGGCAGCCCCTAGCAGGTACGGCATGGGCTGCTCGCCCAGCGCGCGGCAGCGGTGGCCCCACCAGCTAGCTGCAGGGGCCCATCACTAGCCAGCCCCCTGGTCCCTGCCTCTCGACCGACTGCCCAGCATGCGAGCCAGGCCTGCCGCGTCGCACGGACCCTCAGCATTGATGGCACGCCTGTGCAACCCCCACCAGGCATGGCATGGGCTGCTCGCCCAGCGTGCGGCAGCGGTGGGCGTGCCAGCCCGTTCACGGGCGCCCTTTGCGAGCCAGCCCCCTCGTCCATGCCCCTCGACTGACTGCCCAGCATGCGAGCCAGGGGTCCCATGTCACACAGACCCTGGGAATGGGTGGCACGCCTGGCCAGCCCCAAGCAGGCACGGCATGGGATGCTCGCCCAGCGTGCGGCAGCGGTGGGCACGCCAGCCAGGCCGCGGGCGCCCATCCAGAGCAAGCCCCCTCGTCCCTACCCCTCGACTGACTGCCCAGCGTGCGAGCAAGGGGTGCCGTGTCGCACGGACCCTGGGCACGGGTGGCACGCCCAGGCAGCCCCCAGCAAGCATGGCATGGGCTGCCCGCCCAGCATGCGGCAGCGGTTGCCGCGGAAGCCAGGCCGCGGGCGCCCATCGCAAGCTAGCCCCCACGTTCCTGTCCCTCGACTAAGTGCCCAGCGAGCAAGCTAGGGGGGCCGCGTTGCATGGACCCAGGGCACGGGTGGCATGCCCCGGAAGCCCCAAGCAGGCACGGCATGGGCTGCTCGCCCAGTGTGCGGCAGCGGTGGGCACGCTAGATAGGCCGTGGGCTCCCATCGCGAGCTAGCCCCCACGTTCTTGTTCCTCGACTATGTGCCCAGTGAGCGAGCAATGGGGGCTGCGTCACATGGATTCTTGGCATGGGTGGCACGCCCAGGCACTCCCCAGCAGGCACGGCATTGGCTGCTCGACCAGCGTGCGGCAGCGGCGGGCGCGCCAGCCAGGCCGCAGGCGCCAATCGCGAGCTAGCCCCTATGTTCCTGTCCCTCAACTAAATGCCCAGCGAGGGAGCCAGGGGTGCCACGTCGCATGGACCCTGGGCACGGGTGGCACGCCCAGGTACTCCCCAGCAGGCACGCCATGGGCTGCCTGGCCAGTGTGCAGCAGCTGTGGCCGCGGCAGCCAGGCCGCGGGCGCCCATCGCAAGCTAGCCCCCATGTTCCTCCCCCTCGACTAAGTGCCCAGCGAACGAGCTAGGGGGAATGCGTTGCATGGACCCAGGGCATGGGTGGCATGCCCAGGAACCCCCGAGCAGGCACGGCATTGGCTGCTCGCCCAGCGTGCGGCAGCGGTGGGCACGCAAGATAGGCCGCGGGCGCCCATCGCGAGCTAGCCCCCTCGTTCCTGTTCCTCGACTAAGTGCCCAGTGAGCGAGCCAGGCGGGCTGCGTCACATGGATCCTTGGCACGGGTGGCACGCCCAGGCATCCCCCAGCAGGCACGGCATTGGCTGTTCGCCCAGCGTGCGGCAGCGGCGGGCACACCAGCCAGGCCGCAGGCGCCAATCACGAGCTAGCCCCCACGTTCCTGTCCCTCAACTAAATACCCAGCGAGCGAGCCAGGGGGGCCGCACCGCACAGACCCTGGGCATGGGTGGCACACCCAGGCAGCCCCCAGAAGGCATGGCATGGGCTGCTCGCCCATCGTGCGGCAGCGGCGGGCGCACCAGCCAGGCCGCGGGCGCCAATCGCGAGCCAACCCCCTCGTCCCTGCCCCTCGACGGACTGCCCAGCGTGTGAGCCAGGGGTGCCGCGTCGCACAGACCCTGGGCACGAGTGGCACACCCGGGCAGCCCCCAGCTGGCACGGCCTGGGCTGCTCGCCCAGCGTGCGGCAGCGGTGGGCGCGCCAGCCAAGCCGCGGGCGCCCATCGCGAGCCAGCCCCCTCGTCGCTGCCCCTCGACTGACTGCCCAGCGTGCGAGCCAGGGGTGCCGCGTCGCCCGGACCCTGGGCATCGGTGGCACGCCCAGGCAGCCCCCAGCAGGCACAGCATGGGCTGCTTGCCCAGCGTGCGGTAGCGGTGGCCGCGGAAGCCAGGCCGTGGGCACCGATCGCAAGCTAGCCCCCACATTCCTGTCCCTCGACTAAGTGTCAAGTGAGCGAGCCAGGGGGGCCGCGTTGCATGGACCCTGGGCATGGGTGGCACGGCCAGGCAGCCCCCAGCAGGCACGGCATGTGCTGCTCGCCCATCGTGCAGCAGCGGTGGGCGCGCCAGCCAGGCCGCGGGCGCCAATCGCGAGGTAGCCCCCACGTTCCTGTCCCTCGACTAAGTGCCCAGCGAGCAAGCCAGGGGGGCCGTGTCGCATGGACCCTGGGCACGGGTGCCACGCCCAGGCAGCCCCCAGCAGGTACGGCATGGGCTGCTCGCCCAGCATGCGGCAGAGGTGAGCGCGCCAGCCAGGCCATGGGTGCCCATCACGAGCCAGCTCCCTCGTCCCTGCCCCTCGACTGAATTCCCAGCGTGCGAGCCAGGGGTGCCGTATCACACAGACCCTGGGCATGGGTGGCATGCCCAAGTAGCCCCAAGCAGGCACTGTATGGGCTGCTCGCACAGCGTGCCGCAGTGGTGGGCGTGCCAGCAAGGCCGCGGGCGCCTATCGCGAGCCAGCCCCCTCGTTCCTGCCCCTCGACTGACTGCCCAGCGTGCGAACCAGGGGTGCCGCGTCGCATGGACCCTGGGCACGGGTGGCACACCCAGGCAGCCCCCAGCAGGCACGGCATGGGTTGCTTGCCCAGTGTGCGGCAGATGTGGGTGTGCCAGACAGACGGCGGGCGCCCATCGCGAGCCAGCCCCCACGTCCCTGTCCCTTAACTATGTGCTCAGCGAGCGAGCCAGGGGGGCCGAGTCGCACGGACCCTGGGTATGGGTGGCACACCCAGGCAGCCCCCAGCAGGAACGGCATGGGCTGCTGCCCAGCATGCGGGAGCGGTGGGCGTGCCAGCAAGGCAGCGGGCGCCCATTGTGAGCCAGCCCCCACGTCCCTGTCCCTTAACTATGTGCCCAGCGATTGAGTCAGGGGGGCCGCGTCGCACGGACCATGGGCACCGGTGGCCCGCCAAGGCAGCCCCCAGGAGGCATGGCATGGGCTGCTCGCCCAGCGTGCGGCTGCGGTGGGCATGCCAGCCAGGCCGCGGGCAACAATCGCGAGCCAACCTCTCATCCCTGTCCCTCGACTTACTACCCAACGTGCGAGCAAGGGGTGCCGCATCGCATGGACACTGGGCACGGGTTGCACGCCCAGGCTGCCCCCAGCAGGCAGGGCATGGGCTGCTCGCCCAGCGTGTGGCTGAGGTGGGCGCGCAAGCCATGCCACGGGCGCCGATCGCGAGCCAACCCCTCATCTCTGCCCCTCGACTGACTACCCAACGTGCGAGCCAGGGGTGCCGCGTCGCATGGACACTGGGCACGGGCTGCACGCCCAGGCTGCCCCCAGCAGGCAGGGCATGGGCGGCTCAGCCAGCGTGCGGCTGCGGGGGGCGCACCAGCCAGGCCGCGGGCGCCGATCGCGAGCCAACCCCTTGTCCCTGCCCCTCGACTGACTGCCCAACGTGCGAGCCAGGGGTGCCGAATCGCATGGACCCTGGGCATGGGTGGCATGCCCGGGCAGCCCCCAGCAGGCACGGCATGGGCTGCTCGCCCAGTGTGCGGCAGCTGTGGGTGCGCCAGCCAGGCCGCGGGCGCCCATCGCGAGCCAGCCCCCACGCCCCTGTCCCTTGACTATATGCTTAGTGAGCGAGCCAGGGGGGCTGCGTCGCATGGACCCTGGGCATGGGTGGCATGCCCAGGCGGCCCCCATCAGGCACAGCATGGGCTGCTTGCCCAGCGTGGGGCAGCGGTGGCCGCGGAAGCCAGGCCGCGGGCGCCCCAACGAAAGCTAGCCCCCACGTTCCTGTCCCTCGACTAAGTGCCCAGCGAATGAGCCATGGGGGCCACGTCGTACAGACCCTGGTCATGTGTGGCACGCCCAGGCAGCCCCCAGCAGGCACGGAATGGGCTGCTCGCCCAGCGTGCGGCAGCGGTGGGCGTGCCAGGCAGGCAGCGATTGAGCCAGGGGGGCCACATCGCACGGACTCTGGGCACTGGTGGCACGCCCTGGCAGCCCACAGCAGGCATGGCATGGGCTGCTCCCCCAGCGTGGGGCAGCGGTGGGCGCGCCAGCCAGGCCTTGGTCGCCCTTCGCGAGCTAGCCCCCACGTCCTTGTCGCTTGACAAAGTGCCCAGTGAGCGAGCCAGGGGGGCCGCGTCGCGCGGACCCTGGGCATGGGTGGCACACCCAGACAGCCCCCAGCAGGCACGGCATGGGCTTCTTGCCCAGCGTTCGGCTGCGGTGGGCACGCCAGCCAGGCCGCGGGCGCCGATCGCGAGCCAACCCCTCATCCCTGCCCCTCGACTGACTACCCAACGTGCGAGCCAGGGGTACCGCGTCGCATGGAACCTGGGCATGGGTGGCACGCCGAGGCAGCCCCCAGCAGGCACGGCATGGCCTGCTCACCCAGCGTGCGGCTGTGGTTGGCGCGCCAGCAAGGCCGCGGGCGCGCATCGCGAGCCAACCCCCTCGGCCCTGCCCCTCGACTGACTGCCCAGCGTGCGAGCCAGGGGTGCCGCGTCGCATGGACCCTTGGCACGGGTGGCACACCCGGGCAGCCCCCAGCAGGCATGGCATGGGCTGCTCGCCCAGTGTGCGGCAGCTGTGGGTGCGCCAGCCAGGCCGCGGGCGCCCATCGCGAGCCAGCCCCCACGTCCCTGTCCCTTGACTATATGCTCAGTGAGCGAGCAAGGGGGGCTGCGAAGCACGGACCCTGGGCATGGGTGGCATGCCCTGGTAGCTCCCAGCAGGCATGGCATGGGCTGCTCGCCCAGCGTGCGGCAGCGGTGGGCGAGCCAGCCAGGCCGCGGTCGCCCATCGCGAGCTATCCCCCACGTCCCTGTCCCTCGACTAAGTGCCCAATGTGCAAGCCAGGGGTACCACATCGCATGGACACTGGGCACGGGTTGCACACCCAGACAGCCCGCAGCAGGCATGGCATAGGCTGCTCGCCCAGCATGCAGCAGTGGTGGGCGCACCAGCAATGCCGCGGGCGCCCCTTGCGACCCAGCCCCCTTCTCCCTCCCCATCGACTGACTGCCCGGCATGCGAGCAGGGGGTTCCACGTCGCATGGACCCTGGGCATGGGTGGCACACCCAGGAAGCCCCCAGCAGGCACGGCATGGGCTGTTCGACCAGCGTGCCACAGCGGTGGGCGCGCCTGCCAGGCCGCGGGCGTCCATCGCGAGCCAGTTCCCTCGTCCCTGCCCCTCGACTGACTGCCCAGTGTGCAAGCCAGAGGTGCCGCGTCGCATGGACCCTGGGCACCGGTGGCACGCCCAGGATGCCCCCAGCCGGCACGGTGTGGACTGGTCACCCAGCGTGCAGCAGCGGTGGGCGCGCCAGCCAGGCCACATGCGCCCATCGCGAGCAAGCGCCCTCGTCCCTGCCCCTCGACTGACAGCCCAGCGAGAGAGCCAGGGGAGCCGCGTCACACGGGCCCTGGGCATGGGAGATATGCCCAGGGAGCCCCCAGCAGGCATGGCATGGACCAAGTGCCCAGCGTGCGGCAGCAGTGGGCGCGGCAGCCAGGCCACAGGCGCCCATCGCGAGCTAGCCCCCACGTTCCTGTCCCTCGACTAAGTGACCAGGGAGCGAGCCAGGAGGGCCGCGTTGCACAGACCCTGGGCACATGTGGCACACCCAGGCAGCCCCCAGCAGGCACAGCATGGGCTGCTCGCCCAGTGTGCGGCAGTGGTGGGCGCGCCAGCAAGGCCGTGGTTGCCCATCGCGGGCCAGCCCCCGAGTCCCTGCCCTTCGACTGACTGCCCAGGGTGCGAGCAAGGGGTACCGCGTCGCACGGACCCTGGACACGGGTCACACTTGCGGGTAGCCCCCAGCAGGCACGGTATGGGCTGCTCACCCAGCCTGCGGCAGCGGCTGGCGCGCCAGCCACGCCGCAGGCACCCATCGCGAGCTAGCCCCCACGTTCCTGTCCCTCGACTAAGTGCCCAGCGAGAGAGCCAGGGGGGCCGCGTTGCATGGACCCTGGGCACGGGTAGCACGCCCAGGCAGCCCCCAGCATGCACGGCATGGGCTGCTCGCCCAGAGTGCGGCAGCGGTGTCCGCGTAAGCCAGGCCGCGGGCGCCCATCGCGAGCCGCCCCCTCGTCCCTGCCCCTCGACTGA
>JAJFZO010000700.1:2500-12088 GCA_021397835.1 Moringa oleifera
AAATCCCCCCAACGATTTGGCCCTCGCGTAGCATGCATCATCGTTAGCTTCGCCGCCACACCATCGGATTGTCTAGCGACATCCCAGCTCATTATCCCACGGTTTTCCCTCGTTTCGTTGCCCACGTTTTTCCCCAAAACCCCCCGATGAGTCCTTAGCGCAGGGTGTCACGCCTTGCCCAGGCTGGCCGTGTGGCTCGCTCATTCCTAACGGCCGGCAATCGTGTCGTCCATCGCGCTGCGCAACGAGTCCGCCTAGGCAGGCCTGAGTGTCGGGATCCAACCCCATGTCTGCCGCCTCGAGGGCCTGCGACGAAGCACTCTGCATGCTCGAAATCCCCCCAACGATTTGGCCCTCACGTAGCATGCATCATCGTTAGCTTCGCCGCCCACACCATCGAGCTTGTGTAGCCACATCCCAGCTCATTATCCCACGATTTTTCTCATTTCGTTGCCCACAATTTAGCGGATTTCGTTTCCCACGTTTCCCCCACTTCGTTGGCTACTGATTGGGCGTCCCACACTCTTCGGCCGACGTCGCCGGCCGCCTGCCTGCCGGCGGTGGTGGCCGCCACAGCCACGCACCACCGGCTGGATGGGCAAGGCAGCAAGCCGCCCTGCCCATGCCATGCGCGCTGGATTGCCCAAGCCCAGCGCCTGCCCACGTGGGATGGGCAGGGGGGAAGGCACGCATGGCCTGTTGGCACCCAGCAAGCTGGGTGACCACCTCGCCCCTAAAGAGTCTTAAATGAAATTTCACTCCCGGCAGGAGGAAACATCAATATGTCTGAGCCGTCATAATGGGTCTAAAAAATTATTTACTTGGAATTTTGAGCTGCAATTTTGTACATAAATGGAGAATAATCATATCTACCACCAGAAAAAATTTCAGAATTTTTTGGGCACTAAATTTTTTTTAATAAATTTTCTACAGCCGGAAATTGAAAAAATCATCAAAAATAGCCCGTGAGTCGAAATGATCCCAAACTTCAGGGGCAGACACCTCATGAATTACACGAATTATTTGAGTCATTTCGGGACCAATTCCATGATGAAAAGACGGACAATTCACAACAATTTCGCAACTGGGCATTGCGGCCAGCAGGCTGGGGCATCTGTGCCTCTGCCTGGCCCATGGTGCATGCTGGCTGCCCTGTCCAGCGCACCTCCAGCCACCCCATGGCAGCCCTCAGGGTCCATCAAAGCCAGGGGCCACGGCCA
The DNA here is from genome assembly GCA_021397835.1 of Moringa oleifera. Taxonomy (NCBI): domain Eukaryota; kingdom Viridiplantae; phylum Streptophyta; class Magnoliopsida; order Brassicales; family Moringaceae; genus Moringa; species Moringa oleifera. The sequence continues at coordinate 3,721 of JAJFZO010000700.1, forward strand.
AGGCCAGATTGCCCACGAAATCAACGCCCACAGCACGCGCCGAGCCTCACAGCGTGCTCGCGGCTGGCTCGCGTGGGCCGCCCCTGGCAAGGCTGGCGCCGTGCCTGCTGGCGACCGCTGGGGCACCCCTGGCTCGCACGCTGGGCAGTAAGTCGAGGGGCAGGGACGAGGGGGCTGGCTCGTGATGGGCGCCCGCGGCCTGGCTGGCGCGCCCACCGCTGCCGCACGCTGGGCGAGCAGCCCATGCCGTGCCTGCTGGGGGCTGCCTGGGCGTGCCACCCGCGCCCAGGCTCAGTGCGACGCGGCCCCCATGGCTCGCACGCTGGGCAGTCAGTCGAGGGACAGGGACGTGGGGCTGGCTCGCGATGGGCGCCCGCGGCCTGGCTGGCACGCCCACCGCTGCCGCACGCTGGGCGGGCGGCCCATGCCGTGCCTGCTGGGGGCTGCCGGGGCGTGCCACCAGCGCCCAGGCTCAGTGCGACGCGGCGCCCCCTGGCTCGCACGCTGGGCAGTCAGTCGAGGGACATGGACGAGGGGCTGGCACGCGATGGGCGCCCGCGGCCTGGCTGGCGCGCCCACCGCTGCCGCACGCTGGGCGGGCAGCCCATGCCGTGCCTGCTGGGGGCTGCCTGGCGTGCCACCCGCGCCCAGGCTCAGTGCGACGCGGCACCCCCTGGCTCGCACGCTGGGCAGTCCCAGTCGAGGGACGGACGTGGGGCTGGCTTCGCGATGGGCGCCCCGCGGCTGGCTGGCGCGCCCACGCTTGCCGCACGCTGGGCGAGCCAGCCCATTCCGTGCCTTGCTGTGGCTGCCTGGGCGTGCCACCCTCGCCCAGGCCAGTGCGAGCGGCCCCCCTGTCTCGCAACGCTGGTCAGTCAGTCGAGGGACAGGGACGTGGGGCTGGCACGCGATGGGCGCCCGGCGTCCTGGCTGGCGCGCCCACCTCTGCAACCAGCAGCACGCTGGTGCGGGCAGCCCATGCCGTGCCTCTGTGCTGCCTGGGCGTGCCAACCCGCGGCCCAGGCTCAGTGCGACGCGGCCCCCCTGGCTCGCACGCTGGGCAGTCAGTCGAGGGACAGGGACGTGTGGGCTGGCTCGCGATGGGCGCCCGCGGCCTGCCTGGCGCGCCCACCGCTGCCGCACGCTGGGCGGGCAGCCCATGCCGTGCCTGCTGTGGGCTGCCTGGGCGTGCCACCCGCGCCCAGGCTCCGTGCGACGCGGCCCCCCTGGCTCGCACGCTGAGCAGTCAGTCGAGGGACAGCGACGTGGGGGCTGGCTCGCGATGGGCGCCCGCGGCCTGGCTGGCGCGCCCACCGCTGCCGCACGCTGGGCGAGCAGCCCATGCCACGCCTGCTGGGGGCTGCCTGGGCGAGCCTCCCGCGCCCAGTCTCCGTGCGACGCGGACCCCCTGGCTCGCACGCTGGGCAGTCAGTCGAGGGACAGGGACGTGGGGGCTTGCTCGCGATGGGCGCCCGCGGCCTGGCTGGCGCGCCCACCGCTGCCGCACGCTGGGCGAGCAGCCCATGCCGTGCCTGCTGGGGGCTGCCTGGGCATGCCACCCGTGCCCAGGGTCAGTGCGACGCGGCGCCCCCTGCCTCGCACGCCGGGCAGTCAGTCGAGGGACAGGGACGTGGGGGCTGGCTCGCGATGGGCGCCCGCGTCCTGGTTGGCGCGCCCACAGCTGCCGCACGCTGGGCGAGCAGCCCATGCCGTGCCCCCTGGGGCCTGCCTGGGCGTGCCACCCGCGCCCAGGCCCAGTGCGACGCGGCGCACCCTGGCTCGCACGCCGGGCAGTCAGTCGAGGGACAGGGACGTGGGGGCTGGCTCGCGATGGGCGCCCGCGTCCTGGTTGGCGCGCCCACAGCTGCCGCACGCTGGGCACTTGGCCCATGCCGTGCCTGCTGGGGGCTGCCTGGGCGTGCCATACGTGCCCAGGGTCAGTGCGACGCGGTGCCCCCTGGCTCGCACGCTGTGCTGTCAGTCGAGGGGCAGGGACGTGGGGGCTGGCTCGCGATGGGCGCCCGCGGCCTGGCTGGCGCGCCCACCGCTGCCGCACGCTGGGCGGGCAGCCCATGCCGTGCCTGCTGGGGGCTGCCTGGGCGTGCCACCAGCGCCCAGGCTCAGTGCGACGCGGCGCCCCCTGGCTAGCACTCTGGGCAGTCAGTCGAGGGACAGGGACGTGGGGCTGGCACACGATGGGCGCCCGCGGCCTTGCTGGCGCGCCCACCGCTGCCGCACGCTGGGCGAGCAGCCCATGCCGTGCCTGCTAGGGGCTGCCTTGGCGTGCCACCCGCGCCCAGGCTCCGTGCGACGCGGCCCCCCTGGCTCGCACGCTGAGCAGTCAGTCGAGGGACAGGGACGTGGGGGCTGGCTCGCGATGGGCGCCCGCGGCCTGGCTGGCGGGCCCACCGCTGCCGCACGCTGGGCGAGCAGCCCATGCCGTGCCTGCTGGGGGCTGCCTGGGCGTGCCACCCGCGCCCAGGCTCAGTGCGACGCGGCGCCCCCTGGCTCGCACGCCGGGCAGTAAGTCGAGGGACAGGGACGTGGGGGCTGGCTCGCGATGGGCGCCCGCGTCCCGGTTGGCGCGCCCAGAGCTGCCGCACGCTGGGCAATTAGCCCATGCCGTGCCTGCTGGGGGCTGCCTGGGCGTGCCATACGTGCCCAGGGTCAGTGCGACGCGGTGCCCCCTGGCTCGCACGCTGTGCAGTCAGTCGAGGGACAGGGACGAGGGGCTGGCACGCGATGGGCGCCCGCGGCCTGGCTGGCGCGCCCACCGCTGCCGCACGCTGGGCGGGCAGCCCATGCCGTGCCTGCGGGGGGCTGCCTGGGCGTGCCACCCGCGCCCAGGCTCAGTGCGACGCGGCGCCCCCTGCTCGCACGCTGGGCTGTCAATCGAGGGACAGGGACGTGGGGGCAGGCTCGCGACGGGCGCCCGCGGCCTTGCTGGCGCGCCCACCGCTGCCGCACGCTGGGCGAGCAGCCCATGCCGTGCCTGCTGGGGGCTGCCTGGGCGAGCCACCCGCGCCCATGCTCCGTGCGACCGCGGCGCCCCCGTGGCTCGCACGCTGGGCAGTCAGTCGAGGGACAAGGACTTGGGCTGGCACGCGATGGGCGCCCGCGGCCTGGCTGGCACGCCCACCGCTGCCGCACGCTGGGCGGGCAGCCCATGCCGTGCCTGCGGGGGGCTGCCGGGGCGTGCCACCAGCGCCCAGGCTCAGTGCGACGCGGCGCCCCCTGGCTCGCACGCTGGGCAGTCAGTCGAGGGACAGGGACGTGGGGCTGGCTTGCGATGGGCGCCCGCGGCCTGCCTGGCGCGCCACCGCTGCCGCACGCTGGGCGGGCAGCCCATGCCGTGCCTGCTGGGGGCTGCCTGGGCGAGCCACCCGCGCCCAGGCTCCGTGCGACGCGGCCCCACTGGCTCGCACGCTGGGCAGTCAGTCGAGGGACAGGGACGTGGGGGCTGGCTCGCGATGGGCGCCCGCGGCCTGGCTGGCGCGCCCACCGCTGCCGCACGCTGGGCGAGCAGCCCATGCCGTGCCTGCTGGGGGCTGCCTGGGCGTGCTACCCGCGCCCAGGCTCCGTGCGACGCGGCCCCCCTGGCTCGCACGCTGAGCAGTCAGTCGAGGGACGGGGACGTGGGGCTGGCACGGGATGGGCGCCCGCGGCCTGGCTGGCGCGCCCACCGCTGCCGCACGCTGGGCGAGCAGCCCATGCCGTGCCTGCTGGGGGCTGCCTGGGCGTGCCACCCGCGCCCAGGCTCCGTGCGACGCGGCGCACCCTGGCTCGCACGCTGGGCAGTCAGTCGAGGGACAGGGACGTGGGGGCTGGCTCGCGATGGGCGCCCGCGTCCTGGTTGGCGCGCCCACAGCTGCCGCACGCTGGGCGAGCAGCCCATGCCGATGACTGCTGGGGGCTGCCTGGTCGAGCCACCCGCGCCCAGTCTCCGTGCGACGCGGCCCCCCTGGCTCGCACGCTGGGCAGTCAGTCGAGGGACAGGGACGTGGGGGCTGGCTCGCGATGGGCGCCCCCGGCCTGGCTGGCGCGCCCACCGCTGCCGCACGCTGGGCGGGCAGCCCATGCCGTGCCTGCTGGGGGCTGCCTGGGCGTGCCACCCGCGCCCAGGCTCAGTGCGACGCGGCGCCCCTGGCTCGCACGCTGGGCAGTCAGTCGAGGGACAGGGACAGTGGGGCTGGCACGCGATGGGCGCCCGCGGCCTGGCGGGCGCCCACCGCTGCCCGCACGCTCGGGCGAGCGGCCCATGCCGTTGCCTGCTAGGGGGCTGCCTGGGCATGCCACCCGTGCCCAGGGTCAGGCGACGCGGGCCACTGGCTCGCACGCCGGGCAGTCAGTCGAGGGAAAGCGGGTACGTGGGGCTGCTCGCGATGGGCGCCCGAGTCCTGGTTGGCGCGACCACAGCTGGCCGCACGTGGGCGAAGCAGCCCATGCGTGCACGCTGGGGGTGCCTGGGCGTGCCATCCGTGCCCAGGGTCAGTGACGACGCGGGCGCCCCATGGCCTCGCACGATGGGCTGTCAATCGCAGGGACAGGGACGTGGGGGATGGCTAGCGAGGGAGCCCGCGGCCTTGCTGGCGCGCCCACCGCTGCCGCACGCTGGGCGAGCAGCCCATGCCGTGCCTGCTGGGGGCTGCCTGGGCGAGCCACCCGCGCCCATGCTCCGTGCGACGCGCCCCCCCTGGCTCGCACGCTGGGCAGTCAGTCGAGGGACAGGAACGTGGGGGCTGCCGCACGCTGGGCACTTGGCCCATGCCGTGCCTGCTGGGGGCTGCCTGGGCGTGCCATACGTGCCCAGGGTCAGTGCGACGCGGTGCCCCCTGGCTCGCACGCTGTGCTGCCAGTCGAGGGACAGGGACGTGGGGGCTGGCTCGCGATGGGCGCCCGCGGCCTGGCTGGCGCGCCCACCGCTGCCGCACGCTGGGCGAGCAGCCCATGCCGTGCCTGCTGGGGGCTGCCTGGGCGAGCCACCCGCGCCCATGCTCCGTGCGAAGCGGCCCCCTGGCTCGCACGCTGGGCAGTCAGTCGAGGGACAGGGGAACGTGGGGGCTGCCGAAGCTGGGCACTTGGCCAATGCCGTCGCTGCTGGGGCTGCCTGGGCGTGCCTCCGTGCCAGGGTCGTGCGACGCGGCCGCCCCCTGGCTCGCACGCTGGGCAGTCAGTCGATGGACAGGGACGTGGGGGCGGGCTCGCGATGGGGCGCCCGCGGCCTGGCTGGGCGCCACCGCTGCCGCACTCTGGGCGGGCAGCCCATGCCGTGCCTGCTGGGGGCTGCCGGGGCGTGCCACCAGCCCCCAGGCTCAGTGCGACGCGGCGCCCCCTGGCTCGCACGCTGGGCAGTCAGTCGAGGGACAGGGACGAGGGGCTGGCACGCGATGGGCGCCCGCGGCCTGGCTGGCGCGCCCACCGCTGCCGCACGCTGGGCGGGCCGCCCATGCCGTGCCTGCTGGGGGCTGCCTGGGCGAGCCACCCGCGCCCAGGCTCAGTGCGACGCGGCCCCCCTGGCTCGCACGCTGGGCAGTCAGTCGAGGGGCAGGGACGTGGGGGCTGGCTCGCGATGGGCGCCCGCGGCCTGGCTGGCGCGCCCACAGCTGCCGCACGCTGGGCGAGCAGCCCATGCCGTGCCTGCTGGCGGCTGCCTGGGCTAGCCACCCGCGCCCAGGCTCCGTGCGACGCGGCCCCCCTGGCTCGCACGCTGGGCAGTCAGTCGAGGGACAGGGACGTGGGGGCTGGCTCGCGATGGGGGCCCGCGGCCTGCCTGGCGCGGCACGCGGTAAAAAAAAAAAAAAAAAACAGCTCCACCGCTGCCGCCGCTGGGCGGGCAGCCCATGCCGTGCCTGCTGGGGCTGCCCTGGGCGAGCCACCCGCGCCCCAGTCTCCGTGCGACGCGGCCCCCTGGCTCGCACGCTGTGGCATTCAGTCGAGGGACAGGGACGTCGGGGCTGGCTCGCGATGGGCGCCCGCGGCCTGCCTGGCGCGCCCACCGCTGCCGCACGCTGGGCGGGCAGCCCATGCCGTGCCTGCTGGGGGCTGCCTAGGCGAGCCACCCGCACCCAGTCTCCGTGCGACGCGGCCGCCCTGGCTCGCACGCTGGGCAGTCAGTCGAGGGACAGGGACGTCGGGGCTGGCTCGCGATGGGCGCCCGCGGCCTGCCTGGCGCGCCCACCGCTGCCGCACGCTGGGCGGGCAGCCCATGCCGTGCCTGCTGGGGGCTGCCCGGGCATCCCTCTTGTGCCCAGGGTCCATGCAACGCGGCCAGGCTGGCTCGCACGCTGGGCACTCAGTCGAGGGACAGGGACGAGGGGCTGGCTCACGATGGGCGCCGGTGGCCTGGCTGGCGCGCCCACCGCTGCCGCACGCTGGGCACTTGGCCCATGCCATGCCTGCTGGAGGCTGCCTGGGCATGCGTCCCGTGCCCAGGGTCTGTGCGACGCGGCTGACTTGGCTCGCTCGCTGGGCACTTAGTCGAGGGACAGGAACAAGGGGCTGGCTCGCGATGGGCGCCTGTGTCCTGGCTGGAGCGCCCACCGCTGCCGCACGCTGGGCACTTGGCCCATGCCGTGCCTGCTGGGGGCTGCTGGGGCATGCCTCCCGGGCCAGGGTCCATGCGACGCGGCTCCCATGGCTCGCTCGCTGGGCACTTAGTCGAGGGACAGGGACAAGGGGCTGGCTCGCGATGGGCACCTGTGGCCTGGCTGGCGCGGCCACTGCTGCCGCATGCTGGGCACTTGGCCCATGCCGTGCCTGCTGGAGGCTGCCTGGGCATGCGTCCAGTGCCCAGGGCCTGTGTGACGCGGCTTCCTTGGCTCGCTCGCTGGGCACTTAGTCGAGGGACAGGGACGAGGGGCTGGCTCGCGATGGGCGCCTGTGTCCTGGCTGGCGCACCCACCGCTGCCGCACACTGGGCAATTGGCCTATGCCGTGCCTGCTGGGGGCTGCCTGGGCATGCCTCTCGTGCCCAGGGTCCATGCGACGCGGCTCCCCTGGCTCGCTCGCTGGGCACTTGCTCGAGGGACAGGGACAAGGGGCTGGCTCGCGATGGGCGCCTGTCGCCTGGCTGGTGCAGCCACCGCTTCCGCACGCTGGGCACTTGGCTCATGCCATGCCTGCTGGAGGCTGCCGGGGCATGCCTCGCGTGCCCAGGGTCTGTGCGACTCGGCTCCCCTGGCTCGCTCGCTGGGCACTTGGTCAAGGGACAGGGACGAGGGGCTGGCCCGCGATGGGCGCCTGTGTCCTGGCTGGCGCGCCCACCGCTGCCGCACGCTGGGCACTTGGCCCATGCCGTGCCTGCTGGGGGCTGCCAGGGCATGCCTCCCGTGCCCAGGGTCCATGCGATGCGGCTCCCCTGGCTCCCTCGCTGGGCACTTAGTCGAGGGACAGGGACGAGGGGGCTGGCACGCGATGGGCGCCGGTTGCTGGCTGGCGCGCCACCGTTGCCGCACAGCATGGGCACTTGGCCCATGCCGTGCCTGCTGGGGGCTGCTGGGCAATGCCCCCCTTGCCCAGGGTCCATGCGACGCGGCTCCCCTGGCTTGCTCTCTTCGCTGGGCATTTAGGGACAGGGACGAGGGGCTGGCTCGCGATGGGCGCCTGTGGCCTGGCTGGCGCAGCCACCGCTGCCGCTCTCTGGGCACTTGGCCCATGCCGTGCCTGCTGGAGGCTGCCTGGGCATGCCTCCCGTGCCCATGGTCCGTGCGACGCGGCTCCCATGGCTCGCTCACTCGGCAGTACTTTACTGAGGGACAGCATCGAGGGACAAGTTTCTGTTAGATATATGTATTTTTTATTGCAGCCACACTTGGTTCTCCAATGCTTCCCGATATGTTTCCAAGTGTTTTTCTCTTGTGTTTCTCATTCTCTACAAGCCCAAAAGACTTGCTTCTTTTTCCAGGCCATTATCTTGAGGGACCATTTCTGACTTCGTGGCATCAATTTTCGAAAAGAGAGGGACAATTGTTGTGGGGGTTCGGGAGGGGGGGGGGGAGGGACGAATCGAATCGACAAAGGGCTGAATCTCAGTGGATTGTGGCAGCAAGGCCACTTTGCCACTTACAATACCCCGTCGCATATTTAAGTCGTCTGTAAATGATTCTACCCATCGCTCGGTGGGAATCACACTTCAAGGCAGCCCGCGAGGCTCCTCCGCCACGCGAGCTTGGCCAACGACACGTGCCTTTGGGGGCCTAGAGGCCCCTACTGCAGGTCGGCAATCGGGCGACGGGCGCATGCATCGCTTCTAGCCCAGATTCTGACTTAGAGGCGTTCAGTCATAATCCAGCGCACGGTAGCTTCGCGCCACTGTCTTTTCAACCAAGCGCAATGACCAATTGTGCGAATCAACGGTTCCTCTCGTACT
>JAJFZO010000334.1:0-64321 GCA_021397835.1 Moringa oleifera
CCTCATCGGTGGGAAAAAGGTGGGCAACGAAATGAGAAAAATCATGGGATAATAAGCTGGGATGTGGTTAGACAAACTCGACTGTTTTGGTGGCGAAGCTAACGATGATGCATGCTACGCGAGGGCCAAATCGCTGGGGGGATTTTGAGCATGTGAAGTGCTTCGTCGCAGGCCCTCGGGGTGCCGGATGCGGGGTTGGATCCCGACGCCCAGGCTTTCCTTGGTGGACTCGTTGTGCTGTGCGATCGACGACACAATCGTCGACCGTTAGCAACGAGTGAGCCACACGGCTAGCCAGGGCAAGGCGTGACACCCTGCTGCCGAGGCCTCATCGGTGGGAAAAAAGTGGGCAACGAAATGAGAAAAATCATGGGATAATAAGCTGGGATGTGGCTACACAAGCTCGACGGTGTGGGCGACAAAGCTAATGATGACGCATGCTACGCGAGGGCCAAATCGCAGGGGGTATTTTGAGCATGCTGAGTGCTTCGTCGCAGGCTCTCGAGGTGGCGGATGCGGGGCTGGATCCAGACGCCCAGGCTTGCCTCGGCGGACTCGTTGTGCACCGCGATCAAAGACACGATCGTCGGCCGTTAGCAATGAGTGAGCCACATGGCCAGCCAAGGCAAGGCGTGAGGCCCTGCTGCCAAGACCTCATCAGTGGGAAAAACGTGGGCAACGAAATGAGAAAAATAGTGGGATAATAAGCTGGGATGTGGTTAGACAAACTCGACTGATTTGGTGGCGAAGCTAACGATGATGCATGCTACGCGAGGGCCAAATCGCTGGGGGGATTTTGAGCATGCGGAGTGCTTCGTCGCAAGCCCTTGGGGTGCCGGATGCGGGGTTGGATCCCGACGCCCAGGCTTGCTTAGGCGGACTCGTTGCGCACCGCGATCGACGACACGATCGTCGACTGTTAGCAGTGAGGGAGCGACACGGCCAGCTAGGGCAAGGCGTGAGACCCTGCTGCCAAGGCCTCATCGGTGGGAAAAATGTGGGCAACAAAATGAGAAAAATCGTGGGATAATAAGCTGGGATGTGGCTACACAAGCTCGATGGAGTGGGTAGCGAAGATAATGACGATGGATGCTACGCGAGGGCCAAATCGCTAGGGTGATTTTGAGCATGCGGAGTGCTTCGTCGAAGGCCCTCGAGGCAGCAGATGCAAGGCTGCATCCCGACGCCCATGCTTACCTTGGCGGACTCGTTGCGTACCGCGATCGATGACATCATCGTCAGCCATTAGCAATGAGGGAGCGACACGACCAGCCATGGCAAGGAGTGACACCCCTACTGCCAAGGCCTCATCGGTGGGAAAAACGTGGGCAACGAAATGAGAGAAGTCGTGGGATAATGAGCTGGGATGTGGCTCGATAAACTCGACGGTGTGGGCCGCGAAGCTAATGATGATGCATGCTACGCGAAGGCCAAATCGCTGGGGGGATTTTGAGCATGTGGAGTGCTTCGTCGCAGGCCCTCGGGGTGCCGGATGCGGGGTTGGATCTCGACGCCCAGGCTTTCCTTGGTGGACTCGTTGTGCAGTGCGATCGACGACACGATCGTCGACCGTTCGCAACGAGTGAGCAACACGGCTAGCCAGGGCAAGGCGTGACACCCTGCTGCCGAGGCCTCATCAGTGGGAAAAAGGTGGGCAACGAAATGAGAAAAATCATGGGATAATGAGCTGGGATGTGGCTGCACAAGCTCGACAGTATGGGCGACGACGCTAATGATGACGCATGCTACGCGAGGGCCAAATCGCTAGGGGGATTTTGAGCATGCGGAGTGCTTCGTCGCAGGCCCTCGAGGTGGCGGATGCGGGGCTGGATCCAGATGCCCAGGCTTGCCTCGGCGGACTCGTTGTGCACCGCGATCAACGACACGATCGTTGGCCGCTAGCAATGAGTGAGCCACACGGCCAGCCAAGGCAAGGCGTGAGGCCCTGCTACCAAGACCTCATCGGTGGGAAAAACGTGGGCAACAAAATGAGAAAAATAGTGGGATAATAAGCTGGGATGTGGTTAGACAAACTCGACTGTTTTGGTGGCGAAGCTAACGATGATGCATGCTACGCGAGGGCCAAATCGCTGGGGGGATTTTGAGCATGTGGAGTGCTTCGTCGCAGGCCCTCGGGGTGCCGGATGCGGGGTTGGATCCCGACGCCCAGGCTTTCCTTGGTTGACTCGTTGTGCAGTGCGATCGACGACACGATCGTCGACCGTTAGCAACGAGTGAGCCACACGGCTAGCCAGGGCAAGGCGTGACACCCTGCTGCCGAGGCCTCATCGGTGGGAAAAAGGTGGGCAACGAAATGAGAAAAATCATGGGATAATAAGCTGGAATGTGGCTACACAAGCTCGACGGTGTGGGCGACAAAGCTAATGATGACGCATGCTACGCGAGGGCCAAATCGCAGGGGGGATTTTGAGCATGCTGAGTGCTTCGTCGCAGGCCCTCGAGGTGGCGGATGCGGGGCTGGATCCAGACGCCCAGGCTTGCCTCGGCGGACTCGTTGTGCACCGCGATCAACGACACGATCGTCGGCCGTTAGCAATGAGTGAGCCACATGGCCAGCCAAGGCAAGGCATGAGGCCCTGCTGCCAAGACCTCATCGGTGGGAAAAACGTGGGCAACGAAATGAGAAAAATAGTGGGATAATAAGCTGGGATGTGGTTAGACAAACTCTACTGTTTTGGTGGCGAAGCTAACGATGATGCATGCTACGCGAGGGCCAAATCGCTGGGGGGATTTTGAGCATGCGGAGTGCTTCGTCGCAGGCCCTTGGGGTGCCGGATGCGGGGTTGGATCCCGACGCCCAGGCTTGCCTAGGCGGACTTGTTGCGCACCGCGATCGACGACACGATCGTCGACCGTTAGCAGTGAGGGAGCCACACGGCCAGCTAGGGCAAGGCGTGAGACCCTGCTGCCAAGGCCTCATCGGTGGGAAAAACGTGGGCAACAAAATGAGAAAAATCGTGGGATAACGAGCTGGGATGTGGCTACACAAGCTCGATGGAGTGGGTAGCGAAGATAATGATGATGGATGCTACGCGAGGGCCAAATCGCTGGGGTGATTTTGAGCATGCGGAGTGCTTCGTCGAAGGCCCTCGAGGCAGCGGATGCAGGGCTGCATCCCTACGCCCATGCTTACCTTGGTGGACTCGTTGCGCACCGCGATCGATGACATCATCGTCAGCTATTAGCAATGAGGGAGCCACACGACCAGCCATGGCAAGGCGTGACACCCCTGCTGCCAAGGCCTCATCGGTGGGAAAACGTGGGCAACGAAATGAGGAAAATCGTGGGATAATGAGCTGGGATGTGGCTAGGTAAACTCGACGGTGTGGGCCACGAAGCTAATGATGATGCATGCTACGCGAAGGCCAAATCGCTGGGGGGATTTTGAGCATGCAGAGTGCTTCGTCGCAGGCCCTCGAGGTGGCGGATGGAGGGCTGGATCCCGATGCCCAGGCTTTCCTTGGCGGACTCGTTGCGCAGTGCGATCGACGACATGAACGTCGGCCGTTAACAATGAGTGAGCTACACGGCCAGCCAGGGCAAGGCGTGACACCCTGCTACCAAGGCCTCATCGGTGGGAAAAAGGTAGGCAGCGAAATGAGAAAAATCATGAGATAATAAGCTGGGATGTGGTGACACAAGCTCGACGATGTGGGCGGCAAAGCTAATGATGACGCATGCTACGCGAGGGCCAAATCGCTGGGGGGATTTTGAGCATGCAGAGTGCTTCGTCGCAGGCCCTCGGGGTGCCGGATGCGGGGCTGGATCCCGACGCCCAGGCTTTCCTTAGTGGACTCGTTGCGTAGTGCGATCGACGACACGATCGTCGACCGTTAGCAACGAGTGAGCCACATGGTCAGCCAAGGCAAGGCGTGACACCCTGCTGCCAAGGCCTCATCGGTGGGAAAAAGGTGGGCAACGAAATGAGAAAAATCATTGGATAATAAGCTGGGATGTGGCTACACAAGCTCGACGGTGTGGGCGGCGAAGCTAATGATGACGCATGCTACGCGAGGGCCAAATCGCTGGGGGGATTTTGAGCATGCGGAATGCTTCGTCGCAGGCCCTCGAGGTGGCGGATGCGGGGTTGGATCCCGACGCCCTAGCTTGCCTCGACGGACTCGTTGTGCACCGCGATCAACGACACGATCGTCGGCCGTTAGCAATGAGTGAGCCACACGGCCAGCCAGGGCAAGGCGTGAGACCCTACTGCCAAGGCCTCATCGGTGGGAAAAACGTGGGCAACGAAATGAGAGAAATCGTGGGATAATGAGCTGGGATGTGGCTAGACAAACTCGACGGTGTAGGCCGCGAAGCTAATGATGATGCATGCTACGCGAAGGCCAAATCGCTGGGGGGATTTTTAGCATGCAGAGGGCTTCGTCGCAGGCCCTCGAGGTGGCGAATGCGGGGCTGGATCCCCGACGCCCAGGCATTCCTTGGAGGACTCGTTGCGCAGTGCGATCGTCGACCGTTAGCAACGAGTGAGCCACAGTGCCAGCCAGGGCAAGGCGTGACACCCTGCTGCCAAGGCCTCATCGGTGGGAAAAAGGTGGGCAGCAAAATGAGAGAAATCATGGGATAATAAGCTGGGATGTGTGGTGACACAGGCTCGACGGTGTGGGCGGCAAAGCTAATGATGACGCATGCTACGCGAGGGCCAAATCGCTGGGGGGATTTTGAGCATGCAGAGTGCTTTGTCGCAGGCCCTCGGGGTGCCAGATGCGGGGCTGGATCCCGACGCCCTGGCTTGCCTCGACGGACTCGTTGTGCACCGCGATCAACGACACGATCGTCGACCACTAGCAATGAGTGAGCCACACGGCCAGCCAAGGCAAGGCGTGAGGCCCTACTGCAAGGCCTCATCGGTGGGAAAAACGTGGGCAGCGAAATGAGAGAAATCGTGGGATAATGAGCTGGGATGTGGCTAGACAAACTCGACGGTGTGGGCCGCGAAGCTAATGATGATGCATGCTACGCGAAGGCCAAATCACTGGGGGGATTTTGAGCATGCAGAGTGCTTCATCGCAGGCCCTCGAGGTGGCGGATGCGGGGCTGGATCCCGACGCCCAGGCCTTCCTTGGCGGACTCATTGCGCAGTGCGATTGACGACACGATCGTCGGCCGTTAGCAATGAGTGAGCCATACGGCCAGCCAGGGCATGGCGTGACACCCTGCTGCCAAGGCCTCATCGGTGGGAAAAAGGTGGGCAACGAAATGAGAAAAATCATGGGATAATAAGCTGGGATGTGGCTACACAAACTCGACGGTGTGGGCCGCGAAGCTAATGATGATGCATGCTACGCGAAGGCCAAATCGCTGGGGGGATTTTGAGCATGCAGAGTGCTTTGTCGCAGGCCCTCGGGGTGCCAGATGCGGGGCTGGATCCCGACGCCCTGGCTTGCCTCGACGGACTCGTTGTGCACCACGATCAACGACACGATCGTCGGCCGCTAGCAATGAGTGAGCCACACGGCCAGCCAAGGCAAGGCGTGAGGCCCTGCTGCCAAGGCCTCATCGGTGGGAAAAACGTGGGCAGCGAAATGAGAGAAATCGTGGGATAATGAGCTGGGATGTGGCTAGACAAACTCGACGGTGTGGGCCGCGAAGCTAATGATGATGCATGCTACGCGACGGCCAAATCGCTGGGGGGATTTTGAGTATGCAGAGTGCTTCGTCGCAGGCCCTCGAGGTGGCGGATGCAGGGCTGGATCCCGACGCCCAGGCTTTCCTTGGCGGACTCATTGCGCAGTGCGATCGACGACACGATCGTCGGCCGTTAACAATGAGTGAGCTACACGGCCAGCCAGGGCAAGGCGTGACACCCTGCTGCCAAGGCCTCATCGGAGGGAAAAAGGTGGGCAACGAAATGAGAAAAATCATTGGATAATAAGCTGGGATGTGGCTACACAAGCTCGACGGTGTGGGCGGCGAAGCTAATGATGACGCATGCTACGCGAGGGCCAAATCGCTGGGGGGATTTTGAGCATTCGGAGTGCTTCGTCGCAGGCCCTCGAGGTGGTGGATGCGAGGCTGGATCCAGACGCCCAGGCTTGCCTCGGCGGACTCGTTGTGCACCGCGATCAACGACACGATCGTCGGCCGTTAGCAATGAGTAAGCCACACGGCCAGCCAGGGCAAGGCGTGAGGCCCTGCTGCTAAGGCCTCATCGGTGGGAAAAACGTGAGCAACGAAATGAGAGAAATCGTGGGATAATGAGCTGGTATGTGGCTAGACAAACTCGACGGTGTGGGCCGCGAAGCTAATGATTACGCATGCTACGCGAAGGCCAAATCGCTGGGGGGATTTTGAGCATGCAGAGTGCTTCGTCGCAGGCCCTCGAGGTGGCGAATGAGGGGCTGGATCCCGACGCCCAGGCTTTCCTTGGCGGACTCGTTGCGCAGTGCGATCGTCGACCGTTAGCAACGAGTGAGCCACACGGCTAGCCAGGGCAAGGCGTGACACCCTGCCGCCAAGGCCTCATCGGTGGGAAAAAGGTAGGCAGCGAAATGAGAAAAATCATGGGATAATAAGCTGGGATGTGGTGACATAAGCTCGACAGTGCGGGCGGCAAAGCTAATGATGACGCATGCTACGCGAGGGCCAAATCGCTGGGGGGATTTTGAGCATGCAGAGTGCTTCGTCGCAGGCCCTCGGGGTGCCGGATGCGGGGCTGGATCCCGACGCCCAAGCTTTCCTTAGTGGACTCGTTGCGTAGTGCGATCGACGACACGATCGTCGACCGTTAGCAACGAGTGAGCCACACGGTCAGCAAGGGCAAGGCGTGACACCATGCTGCCAAGGCCTCATCGGTGGGAAAAAGGTGGGCAACGAAATGAGAAAAATCATTGGATAATAAGCTGGGATGTGGCTACACAAGCTCGACGGTGTGGGCGGCGAAGCTAATGATGACGCATGCTACGCGAGGGCCAAATCGCTGGGGGGATTTTGAGCATGCGGAGTGCTTCGTCGCAGGCCCTCGAGGTGGCGGATGCGGGGCTGGATCCCGACGCCCTGGCTTGCCTCGATGGACTCGTTGTGCACCGCGATTGACGACACGATCGTCGGCCGCTAGCAATGAGTGAGCCACACGGCCAGCCAAGGCAAGGCGTGAGGCCCTGCAGCCAAGGCCTCATCAGTGGGAAAAACGTGGGCAGCGAAATGAGAGAAATCGTGGGATAATGAGCTGGATGTGGCTAGACAAACTCGACGGTGTGGGCCGCGAAGCTAATGATGATGCATGCTACGCGAAGGCCAAATCGCTGGGGGGATTTTGAGCATGCAGAGTGCTTCGTCGCAGGCCCTCGAGGTGGCGGATGCAGGGCTGGATCCCGACGCCAGGCCTTCCTTGGCGGACTCATTGCGCAGTGCGATTGACGACACGATCGTCGGCCGTTAGCAATGAGGGAGCCACACGACCAGCCATGGCAAGGCGTGACACCCCTGCTGCCAAGGCCTCATCGGTGGGAAAAAGGTGGGCAACGAAATGAGAAAATTCATGGGATAATAAGCTGGGATGTGGCTACACAAGCTCGACAGTGTGAGCGGCAAAGCTAATGATGAAGGAGGCTACGCGAGGGCCAAATCGTTGGGGTGATTTTGAGCATGCGGAGTGCTTCGTCGCAGGCCCTCGAGGCGGCGGATGCAGGGCTGCATCGCGACGCCCAGGCTTGCCTTGGCGGACTCGTAGTGCATCGCGATCAACGACACGATCGTCGGCCGTTAGCAATGAGTGAGCCACACGGCCAGCCAGGGCAAGGCGTGAGACCTTGCTGCCAAGGCCTCATCGGTGGGAAAAACGTGGGCAACGAAATGAGAAAAATCATGGGATAATAAGCTGGGATGTGGTGACACAAGCTCGACGGTATGGGGGCAAAGCTAATGATGACGCATGCTACGCGAGGGCCAAATCGCTGGGGGGATTTTGAGCATGCAGAGTGCTTCGTCGCAGAACCTCGGGGTGCCGGATGCGGGGCTGGATCCCGACGCCCAAGCTTTCCTTAGTGGTCTCGTTGCGTACTGCGATCGACGACACGATCATCGACCGTTAGCAACGAGTGAGCCACACAGTCAGCCAGGGCAAGGCGTGACACCCTGCTGCCAAGGCCTCATCGGTGGGAAAAAGGTGGGCAACGAAATTAGAAAAATCATTGGATAATAAGCTGGGATGTGGCTACACAAGCTCAACGGTGTGGGCGGCGAAGCTAATGATGACGCATGCTACGCGAGGGCCAAATCGCTGAGGGGATTTTGAGCATGTGGAGTGCTTCGTCGCAGGCCCTCGAGCTGGCGGATGCGAGGCTGGATCCAGACGCCCAGGCTTGCCTCTACGGACTCGTTGTGCATCGCGATCAATGACACGATCGTCGGCCGTTAGCAATGAGTTAGTCACACGGCCATCCAGGGCAAGGCGTGAGGCCCTGCTGCCAAGGCCTCATCGGTGGGAAAAACGTGGGCAACGAAATGAGAGAAATTGTGGGATAATGAGCTGGGATGTGGCTAGACAAACTCGACGGTGTGGGCCGCGAAGCTAATGATGATGCATGCTACGCGAAGGCCAAATCGTTGGGGGGATTTTGAGCATGCAGAGTGCTTCGTCGCAGGCCCTCGAGGTGGCAAATGCGGGGCTGGATCCTGACGCCCAGGCTTTCCTTAGTGGACTCGTTGTGTAGTGTGATCGACGACACGATCGTCGACCGTTAGCAATGAGTGAGCCACACGGTCAGCCAGGGCAAGGCGTGACACCCTGCTGCCAAGGCCTCATCGGTGGGAAAAAGGTGGGCAACAAAATGAGAAAAATCATTGGATAATGAGCTGGGATGTGGCTACACAAGCTCGACGGTGTGGGCGGCGAAGCTAATCATGACGCATGCTACGCGAGGGCCAAATCGCTGAGGGGATTTTGAGCATGTGGAGTGCTTCGTCGCAGGCCCTCGAGCTGGCGGATGCGAGGCTGGATCCAGACGCCCAGGCTTGCCTCTACGGACTCGTTGTGCACCGCGATCAACGACACGATCGTCGGCCGCTAGCAATGAGTGAGCCACACGGCCAGCCAGGGCAAGGCGTGAGACCCTGCTGCCAAGGCCTCATCGGTGGGAAAAACGTGGGCAACGAAATGAGAAAAATCGTGGGATAAAAAGCTGGGATGTGGCTAGACAAACTCGACTGTGTTGGTGGCGAAGCTAACGATGATGCATGCTACGCGAGGGCCAAATCGCTGGGCAGATTTTGAGCATGCGGAGTGCTTCGTCGCAGGCCCTCGAGGTGGCGTATGCGGGGCTGGATCCCGACACCAAAGCTTGCCTCGACGGACTCGTTGCGCAGCGCGATCGACGACACGATCGTCGGCCGTTAGCAATGAGGGAGCCACACGACCAACCATGGCAAGGCGTGACACCCCTGATGCCAAGGCCTCATCGGTGGGAAAAACGTGGGCAACGAAATGAGAGAAATCGTGGGATAATGAGCTGGGATGTGGCTAGACAAACTCGACGGTTTGGGCCGCGAAGCTAATGATGATGCATGCTACGCGAAGGCCAAATCGCTGGGAGAATTTTGAGCATGCAGAGTGCTTCGTCTCAGGCCCTCGAGGTGGTGGATGCGGGGCTGGATCCCGACGCGCAGGCTTTTCTTGGCAGACTCGTTGCGCAGTGCGATCGACGATACGATCGTCGACCGTTAGCAGTGAGGGAGCCACACGGCCAGCCAGGGAAAGGCGTGACACCCTGCTGCTAAGGCCTCATCGGTGGGAAAAACGTGGGCAACGAAATGAGAGAAATCGTGGGATAATGAGCTGGGATGTGGCTAGACAAACTCGACGGTGTGGGCCGCGAAGCTAATGATGATGCATGCTACGCGAAGGCCAAATCGCTGGGGGGATTTTGAGCATGCGGAGTGCTTCGTCGTAGGCCCTCGAGGCGGCGGATGCAGGGCTGCATCGCGACGCCCAGGCTTGCCTTGGCGGACTCGTAGTGCATCGCGATCAACGACACGATCGTCGGCCGTTAGCAATGAGTGAGCCACACGGCCAGCCAGGGCAAGGCGTGAGACCTTGCTGCCAAGGCCTCATCGGTGGGAAAAACGTGGGCAACGAAATGAGAAAAATCATGGGATAATAAGCTGGGATGTGGTGACACAAGCTCGACGGTATGGGGGCAAAGCTAATGATGATGCATGCTACGCGAGGGCCAAATCGCTGGGGGGATTTTGAGCATGCAGAGTGCTTCGTCGCAGGCCCTCGGGGTGCCGGATGCGGGGCTGCATCCCGACGCCCAGGCTTTCCTTAGTGGTCTCGTTGCGTAGTGCGATCGACGACACGATCGTCGACCGTTAGCAACGAGTGAGCCACACAGTCAGCCAGGGCAAGGCGTGACACCCTGCTGCCAAGGCCTCATCGGTGGGAAAAAGGTGGGCAACGAAATTAGAAAAATCATTGGATAATAAGCTGGGATGTGGCTACACAAGCTCAACGGTGTGGGCGGCGAAGCTAATGATGACGCATGCTACGCGAGGGCCAAATCGCTGTGGGGATTTTGAGCATGTGGAGTGCTTCGTCGCAGGCCCTCGAGCTGGCGGATGCGAGGCTGGATCCAGACGCCCAGGCTTGCCTCTACGGACTCGTTGTGCACCGCGATCAATGACACGATCGCCGGCCGTTAGCAATGAGTTAGTCACACGGCTATCCAGGGCAAGGCGTGAGGCCCTGCTGCCAAGGCCTCATCGGTGGGAAAAACGTGGGCAACGAAATTAGAGAAATCGTGGGATAATGAGCTGGGATGTGGCTAGACAAACTCGACGGTGTGGGCCGCGAAGCTAATGATGATGCATGCTACGCGAAGGCCAAATCGTTGGGGGGATTTTGAGCATGCAGAGTGCTTCGTCGCAGGCCCTCGAGGTGGCAAATGCGGGGCTGGATCCTGACGCCCAGGCTTTCCTTAGTGGACTCGTTGTGTAGTGTGATCGACGACACGATCGTCGACCGTTAGCAATGAGTGAGCCACACGGTCAGCCAGGGCAAGGCGTGACACCCTGCTGCCAAGGCCTCATCGGTGGGAAAAAGGTGGGCAACAAAATGAGAAAAATCATTGGATAATGAGCTGGGATGTGGCTACACAAGCTCGACGGTGTGGGCGGCGAAGCTAATCATGACGCATGCTACGCGAGGGCCAAATCGCTGAGGGGATTTTGAGCATGTGGAGTGCTTCGTCGCAGGCCCTCGAGCTGGCGGATGCGAGGCTGGATCCAGACGCCCAGGCTTGCCTCTACGGACTCGTTGTGCACCGCGATCAACGACACGATCGTCGGCCGCTAGCAATGAGTGAGCCACACGGCCAGCCAGGGCAAGGCGTGAGACCCTGCTGCCAAGGCCTCATCGGTGGGAAAAACATGGGCAACGAAATGAGAAAAATCGTGGGATAATGAGCTGGGATGTGGCCAGACAAACTCGACTGTGTTGGTGGCAAAGCTAACGATGATGCATGCTACGCGAGGGCCAAATCGCTGGGCAGATTTTGAGCATGCGGAGTGCTTCGTCGCAGGCCCTCGAGGTGGCGTATGCGGGGCTGGATCCCGACACCAAAGCTTGCCTCGACGGACTCGTTGCGCAGCGCGATCGACGACACGATCGTCGGCCGTTAGCAATGAGGGAGCCACACGACCAACCATGGCAAGGCGTGACACCCCTGATGCCAAGGCCTCATCGGTGGGAAAAACGTGGGCAACGAAATGAGAGAAATCGTGGGATAATGAGCTGGGATGTGGCTAGACAAACTCGACGGTGTGGGCCGCGAAGCTAATGATGATGCATGCTACGCGAAGGCCAAATCGCTGGGAGAATTTTGAGCATGCAGAGTGCTTCGTCTCAGGCCCTCGAGGTGGTGGATGCGGGGCTGGATCCCGACGCGCAGGCTTTCCTTGGCAGACTCGTTGCGCAGTGCGATCGACGATACGATCGTCGACCGTTAGCAGTGAGGGAGCCACACGGCCAGCCAGGGCAAGGCGTGACACCCTGCTGCTAAGGCCTCATCGGTGGGAAAAACGTGGGCAACGAAATGAGAGAAATCGTGGGATAATGAGCTGGGATGTGGCTAGACAAACTCGACGGTGTGGGCCGCGAAGCTAATGATGATGCATGCTACGCGAAGGCCAAATCGCTGGGGGGATTTTGAGCATGCGGAGTGCTTCGTCGCAGGCCCTCGATGTGGCGGATGCGGGGCTGGATCCCGATGCCCTGGCTTGCCTCGGCGGACTCGTTGTGAACCGCGATCAACGGCACGATCGTCAGCCGTTAGCAATGAGTGAGCCACACGGCCAGCCAGGGCAAGGCGTGAGACCTTGCTGCCAAGGCCTCATCGGTGGGAAAAACATGGGCAACAAAATGAGAAAAATCATGGGATAATAAGCTGGGATGTGGTGACACAAGCTCGACGGTATGGGGGCAAAGCTAATGATGACGCATGCTACGCGAGGGCCAAATCGCATGGGGGATTTTGAGCATGCAGAGTGCTTCGTCGCAGGCCCTCGGGGTGCCGGATGCGGGGCTGGATCCCGACGCCCAGGCTTTCCTTAGTGGTCTCGTTGCGTAGTGCGATCGACGACACGATCGTCGACCGTTAGCAACGAGTGAGCCACACAGTCAGCCAGGGCAAGGCGTGACACCCTGCTGCCAAGGCCTCATCGGTGGGAAAAAGGTGGGCAACGAAATTAGAAAAATCATTGGATAATAAGCTGGGATGTGGCTACACAAGCTCAACGGTGTGGGCGGCGAAGCTAATGATGACGCATGCTATGCGAGGGCCAAATCGCTGGGGGGATTTTGTCCATGCGGAGTGCTTCGTCGCAGGCCCTCGAGGTGGCGGATGCGGGGCTGGATCCACAAGCCCAGGCTTGCCTCGGCGGACTCGTTGTGCATCGCGATCAACGACACGATCGTCGGCCGTTAGCAATGAGTGAGCCACACGGCCAGCCTGGGCAAGGCGTGAGGCCCTGCTGCCAAGGCCTCATCGGTGGGAAAAACGTGGGCAACGAAATGAGAGAAATCATGGGATAATGAGTTGGGATGTGGCTAGACAAACTCGACGGCGTGGGCCGCGAAGCTAATGATGATGCATGCTACGCGAAGGCCAAATCGCTGGGGGGATTTTGGGCATGCAGAGTGCTTCGTCGCAGTCCCTCGAGGTGGCGGATGCGGGGATGGATCCCGACGCCCAGACTTTCCTTGGCGGACTCGTTAAGTAGTGCGATCGACGACACGATCGTCGACCGTTAGCAATGAGTGAGCCACATGGTCAGCCGGGGCAAGGCGAGATACCCTGCTGCCAAGGCCTCATCGGTGGGAAAAAGGTGGGCAGCGAAATGAGAAAAATCATGGGATAATAAACTGGGATGTGGCGACACAAGCTCGACGGTGTGGGCGGCGAAGCTAATGATGACGCATGCTATTCGAGGGCCAAATCGCTAGGGGGATTTTGAGCATGCGGAGTGCTTCGTCGCAGGCCCTCGAGGTAGCGGATGCGGGACAGGATCCCGACGCCCTGGCTTGCCTCGGCGGACTCGTTATGCACCGCGATCAACGACACGATCGTCGGCCACTAGCAATGAGTGAGCCACACGGCCAGCCAAGGCAAGGCGTGAGGCCCTGCTGCCAAGGCCTCATCGGTGGGAAAAACGTGGGCAGCGAAATGAGAGAAATCGTGGGATAATGAGCTGGGATGTGGCTAGACAAACTCGACGGTGTGGGCCGCGAAGCTAATGATGATGCATGCTACGCGACGGCCAAATCGCTGGGGGGATTTTGAGCATGCAGAGTGCTTCGTCGCAGGCCCTCGAGGTGGCGGATGCAGGGCTGGATCCCGACGCCCAGGCTTTCCTTGGCGGACTCATTGCGCAGTGCGATCGACGACACGATCGTCGACCGTTAACAATGAGTGAGCTACACGGCCAGCCAGGGCAAGGCGTGACGCCCTGCTGCCATGGCCTCATCGGAGGAAAAAAGGTGGGCAACGAAATGAGAAAAATCATTGGATAATAAGCTGGGATGTGGCTACACAAGCTCGACGGTGTGGGCGGCGAAGCTAATGATGACGCATGCTACGCGAGGGCCAAATCGCTGGGGGGATTTTGAGCATTCGGAGTGCTTCGTCGCAGGCCCTCGAGGTGGTGGATGCGAGGCTGGATCCAGACGCCCAGGCTTGCCTCGGCGGACTCGTTGTGCACCGCGATCAACGACACGATCGTCGGCCGTTAGCAATGAGTAAGCCACACGGCCAGCCAGGGCAAGGCGTGAGGCCCTGCTGCTAAGGCCTCATCGGTGGGAAAAACGTGAGCAACGAAATGAGAGAAATCGTGGGATAATGAGCTGGTATGTGGCTAGACAAACTCGACAAACTCGACGGTGTGGGCCGCGAAGCTAATGATTACGCATGCTACGCGAAGGCCAAATCGCTGGGGGGATTTTGAGCATGCAGAGTGCTTCGTCGCAGGCCCTCGAGGTGGCGAATGAGGGGCTGGATCCTGACGCCCAGGCTTTCCTTGGCGGACTCGTTGCGCAGTGCGATCGTCGACTGTTAGCAACGAGTGAGCCACACGGCTAGCCAGGGCAAGGAGTGACACCCTGCCGCCAAGGCCTCATCGGTGGGAAAAAGGTAGGCAGCGAAATGAGAAAAATCATGGGATAATAAGCTGGGATGTGGTGACACAAGCTCGACGGTGTGGGCGGCAAAGCTAATGATGACGCATGCTACGCGAGGGCCAAATCGCTGGGGGGATTTTGAGCATGCAGAGTGCTTCGTCGCAGGCCCTCGGGGTGCCGGATGCGGGGCTGGATCCCGACGCCCAAGCTTTCCTTAGTGGACTCGTTGCGTAGTGCGATCGACGACACGATTGTAGACCGTTAGCAACGAGTGAGCCACACGGTCAGCAAGGGCAAGGCGTGACACCCTGCTGCCAAGGCCTCATCGGTGGGAAAAAGGTGGGCAACGAAATGAGAAAAATCATTGGATAATAAGCTGGGATGTGGCTAGACAAACTCGACTGTGTTGGTGGCGAAGCAAACGATGATGCATGCTACGCGAGGACCAAATCGCTGGGCAGATTTTGAGCATGCGGAGTGCTTCGTCGCAGGCCCTCGAGGTGGCGTATGCGGGGCTGGATCCGGACACCAAAGCTTGCCTCGACGGACTCGTTGCGCAGCGCGATCGACGACACGATCGTCGGTCGTTAGCAATGAGGGAGCCACACGACCAACCATGGCAAGGCGTGACACCCCTGATGCCAAGGCCTCATCGGTGGGAAAAACGTGGGCAACGAAATGAGAGAAATCGTGGGATAATGAGCTGGGATGTGGCTAGACAAACTCGACGGTGTGGGCCGCGAAGCTAATGATGATGCATGCTACGCGTAGGCCAAATCGCTGGGAGAATTTTGAGCATGCAGAGTGCTTCGTCTCAGGCCCTCGAGGTGGTGGATGCGGGGCTGGATCCCGACACGCAGGCTTTCCTTGGCAGACTCGGTGCGCAGTGCGATCGACGATACGATCGTCGACCGTTAGCAGTGAGGGAGCCACACGGCCAGCCAGGGCAAGGCGTGACACCCTGCTGCTAAGGCCTCATCGGTGGGAAAAACGTGGGCAACGAAATGAGAGAAATCGTGGGATAATGAGCTGGGATGTGGCTACACAAACTCGACGGTGTGGGCCGCGAAGCTAATGATGATGCATGCTACGCGAAGGCCAAATCACTGGGGGGATTTTGAGGATGCAGAGTACTTCGTCGCAGACCCTCGAGGTGGCGGATGCGGGGCTGGATCCCGACGCCCAGGCCTTCCTGGGCGGACTCATTGCGCAGTGCGATTGACGACACGATCGTCGGCCTTTAGCAATGAGTGAGCCATACGGCCAGCCAGGGCAAGGCGTGACACCCTGCTGCCAAGGCCTCATCGGTGGGAAAAAGGTGGGCAACGAAATGAGAAAAATAATGGGATAATAAGCTGGGATGTGGCTACACAAACTCGACGGTGTGGGCCTCGAAGCTAATGATGATGCATGTTACGCGAAGGCCAAATCACTGGGGGGATTTTGAGCATGCAGAGTGCTTCGGCGCAGGCCCTCGAGGTGGCGGATGCGGGGCTGGATTTCGACGCCCAGGCCTTCCTTGGCGGACTCATTGCGCAGTGCGATTGACGACACGATCATCGACCGTTAGCAATGATTGAGCCATACGGCCAGCCAGGGCAAGGCGTGACACCCTGCTGCCAAGGCCTCATCGGTGGGAAAAAGGTGGGCAACGAAATGAGAAAAATCATGGGATAATAAGCTGGGATGTGGCTACACAAACTCGACGGTGTGGGCCGCGAAGCTAATGATGATGCATGCTACGCGAAGGCCAAATCACTGGGGGGATTTTGAGCATGCTGAGTGCTTCGTCGCAGGCCCTCGAGGTGGCGGATGCGGGGCTGGATCCCGACGCCCAGGCCTTCCTTGGCGGACTCATTACGCAGTGTGATTGACGACACAATCGTCGACCGTTAGCAATGAGTGAGCCATACGGCCAACCAGGGCAAGGCGTGACACCCTGCTGCCAAGGCCTCAACGATGGGAAAAAGGTGGGCAACGAAATGAGAAAAATCATGGGATAATAAGCTGGGATGTGGCTACACAAGCTCGACGGTGTGGGCGGCGAAGCTAATGATGATGCATGCTACGCGAAGGCCAAATCGCTGGGGGGATTTTGAGCATGCAGAGTGCTTCGTCGCTGTCCCTCGAGGTGGCGGATGCGGGGATGGATCCCGACGCCCAGGCTTTCCTTGGTGGACTCGTTAAGCAGTGCGATCGACGACACGATCGTCAACCGTTAGAAATGAGTGAGCCACATGGTCAGCCGGGGCAAGGCGAGACACCCTGCTGCAAGGCCTCATCGGTGGGAAAAAGGTGGGCAGCGAAATGAGAAAAATCATGGGATAATAAACTGGGATGTGGCGACACAAGCTCGACGGTGTGGGCGGCGAAGCTAATGATGACGCATGCTATGCGAGGGCCAAATCGCTAGGGGGATTTTGAGCATGCGGAGTGCTTCGTCGCAGGCCCTCAAGGTAGCGGATGCGGGGCTGGATCCCGACGCCCTGGCTTGCCTCGGCGGACTCGTTGTGCACCGCGATCAACGACACGATCGTCGGCCACTAGCAATGAGTGAGCCACACGGGCAGCCAGGGCAAGGCGTGAGACCCTCCTGCCAAGGCCTGATCGGTGGGAAAAACGTGGGCAACGAAATGAGAAAAATCGTGGGATAATAAGCTGGGATGTGGCTAGACAAACTCGACTGTGTTGGTGGCGAAGCTAACGATGATGCATGCTACGCGAGGGCCTAATCGCTGGGCAGATTTTGAGCATGCGGAGTGCTTCGTCGCAGGCCCTCGAGGTGGCGGATGCGGGGCTAGATCCCGACACCTGGGCTTGCCTAGGTGGACTCGTTGCGCAGCGCGATCGACAACAAGATCGTCGGCCGTTAGCAATGAGGGAGCCACACGACCAGCCATGGCAAGGCGTGACACCCCTGCTGCCAAGGCCTCATCTGTGGGAAAAAGGTGGGCAACGAAATGAGAACAATCATGAGATAATAATCTGGGAAGTGGCTACACAAGCTCGATGGAGTGGGTAGCGAAGATAATGATGATGGATGCTACGCGAGGGCCAAATCGCTGGGGGGATTTTGAGCATGCGGAGTGTTTCATCGCAGGCCCTCGAGGCGGCGGATGCAGGGCTGCATCCTGATGCCCAAGCTTGCCTTGGCGAACTCGTTGCGCATCACGTTCGATGACATCATCGTCAGCCATTAGCAATGAGTGAGCCACACGACCAACCTGGGCAAGGCGTGACACCCCTGTTGCCAAGGCCTCATCGGTGGGAAAAACGTGGGCAACGAAATGAGAAAAATCGTGGGATAATAAGCTGGGATGTGGCTAGATAAACTCGACGGTGTTGGTGGCGAAGCTAACGATGATGCATGCTACGCGAAGGCCAAATCGCTGGGGGGATTTTGAGCATGCGGAGTGCTTCGTCGCAGGCCCTCGAGGCGACTAATGCGGGGCTGGATCACGACGCCAAGGCTTGCCTATGTGGACTCATTGCGCAGCGCGATCGACGACACGATCGTCGGCCGTTAGCAATGAGGGAGCCACACGGCCAGCCATGGCAAGGCGTGACACCCCTGCTGCCAAGGTCTCATCGGTGGGAAAAATGTGGGCAACGAAACGAGAGAAATCGTGGGATAATGAGCTGGGATGTGGCTAGATAAACTCGACGGTGTGGGCCGCGAAGCTAATGATGATGCATGCTAAGTGAAGGCCAAATCGCTGGGGGGATTTTGAGCATGCAGAGTGCTTCGTCGCAGGCCCTCAAGGTGGCGGATGCGGGGCTGGATCCCGACGCCCAGGCTTTCCTTGGCGGACTCGTTGCGCAGTGCGATCGACGACACGATCGTCGGCCGTTAACAATGAGTGAGCCACATGGCCAACCAGGGCAAGGCGTGACACCCTGCTGCCAAGGCCTCATCGGTGGAAAAAATGTGGGCAATGAAATGAGAAAAATCATGGGATAATAAGCTGGGATATGGCTACACAAGCTTGACGGTGTGGGCGGTGAAGCTATTGATGATGCATGCTACGCGAGGGCCAAATCGCTGGGGGGATTTTGAGCCTGCGGAGTACTTCGTCACAGGCCCTCGAGGTGGCGGATGCAGGGCTGGATCCCGATGCCCTGGCTGGCCTCGGCGGACTCGTTGCGCAGTGCGATCCACGATACGATCGTCGGCCGTTAGCAATGAGTGAGCCACACGGCCAGCCAGGGCAAGGCGTGAGACCTTGCTGCCAAGGCCTCATCGGTGGGAAAAATGTGGGCAACGAAACGAGAGAAATCGTGGGATAATGAGCTGGGATGTGGCTAGATAAACTCAACGGTGTGGGCCGCGAAGCTAATGATGATGCATGCTAAGTGAAGGCCAAATCGCTGGGGGGATTTTGAGCATGCAGAGTGCTTCGTCGCAGGCCCTCAAGGTGGTGGATGCGGGGCTGGATCCCGACGCCCAGGCTTTCCTTGGCGGACTCGTTGCGCAGTGCGATCCACGATACGATCGTCGGCCGTTAGCAATGAGTGAGCCACACGGCCAGCCAGGGCAAGGCGTGAGACCCTGCTGCCAAGGCCTCATCGGTGAGAAAAACGGGGGCAACGAAATGAGAAAAATCGTGGGATAAAAAGCTGGGATGTGGCTAGACAAACTCGACTGTGTTGGTGGCGAAGCTAACGATGATGCATGCTACGCGAGGGCCAAATCGCTGGTGGGATTTTGAGCATGAGGAGTGCTTCGTCATAGGCCCTCGAGGCGACAGATGCGGAACTGGATCTCGATGCCCATGCTTGCCTTGGCAGACTCGTTGCGCAGCTCGATCGACGACACGATCGTCGGCCGTTAGCAATGAGGGAGCCACATGGCCAGCCATGGCAAGGCGTGACACACCTTCTGCCAAGGCCTCATTGGTGGGAAAAGTGTGGGCAACGAAATGAGAAAAATCGTGGGATAAGGAGCTGGGATGTGGCTACACAAGCTCGACGGAGTGGGTAGCGAAGATAATGATGATGGATGCTACGCGAGGGCCAAATCGCTGGGGGGATTTTGAGCATGCGGAGTGCTTCGTCGCAGGCCCTCGAGGTGGCGGATGCGAGGCTGGATCCAGACGCCCAGGCTTGCCTCGGAGGACTCGTTGCGCACCGCGATCAATGACACGATCTTCGGCCGTTAGCAATGAGTGAGCCACACGTCCAGCCAGGGCAAGGTGTGACACCCCTGCTACCAAGGCCTCATCGGCGGGAAAACGTGGGCAACAAAATGAGACAAATCGTGGGATAATAAGCTAGGATGTGGCTACACAAGCTCCACGGTGTGGGTGGCGAAGCTAATGATGATGCATGCTACGCGAGGGCAAAATCGCTGGGGGGATTTTGAGCATGCGGAGTGGTTCGTCGCAGGCCCTCGAGGCGACGGATGTGGGGCTGGATCCCGACGCCCAGGCTTGCCTGGGCGGACTCGTTGTGCAGCGCGATCGACGATACGATCGTCGGCCGTTAGCAATGAGGGAGCCACACGACCAGCCATGGCCAGGCATGACACCCTGCTGCCAAGGCCTTATCGGTGGAAAAAACATGGGCAACGAAATGAGAAAAATCATGGGATAACAAGCTGGGATGTGGCTACACAAGCTCGACGGTGTGGGCGGCAAGGCTAATGATGATGCATGCTACGCGAGGGCCAAATCGCTAGGGTGATTTTGAGCATGCGGAGTGGTTCGTCGCAGGCCCTCGAGGTGGCGGATGCGGGGCTGGATCCCGACGCCCTGACTTGCCTCGGCGGACTCGTTACGTAGCTCGATCGATGACATGATAGTCGGCCGTTAACTGTGAGGGAGCCACACGGCCAGCCATGGCAAGGCGTGACACACCTTCTGCCAAGGCCTCATCGGTAGGAAAAATGTAGGCAGCGAAATGAGAAAAATCGTGGGATAATGAGCTGGGATGTGGCTACACAAGCTCGATGGTGTGGGTGGCGAAGCTAATGATAATGAATGCTACGCGAGGGCCAAATCGCTGGGGTGATTTTGAGCATGCGGAGTGCTTCGTCGTAGCCCCTCGAGGCGGCGGATGCAGGGCTGCATCCCGATGCGCAGGCTTGCCTTGGCGGACTCGTTGCGCACCGCGATCGATGACATCATCGTCAGCCATTAGCAATGAGTGAGCCACACGACCAGCTTGGGCAAGGCATGAAACCCCTGCTGCCAAGGCCTCATCGGTGGGAAAAACGTGGGCAACGAAATAAGAAAAATCGTGGGATAATGAGCTTGGATGTGGCTAGACAAACTCGACGGTATTGGTGGCGAAGCAAACGATGATGCATGCTACGCAAAGGCCAAATCGCTGGGGGGATTTTGAGCATGCGGAGTGCCTCGTCGCAGGCCCTCGAGGCGGCGGATGCGGGGCTGGATCCCGACGCCCAGGCTTGCCTAGGCGGACTCGTTGTGCAGCGCGATCGACGATACGATCGTCGGCCGTTAACAATGAGGGAGCCACACGGCCAGCCAGGGCAAGGCGTGAACACCCTGCTGCCAAGGCCTCATCGATGGGAAAAACGTGGGCAACGAAATAAGAAAAATCGTGGGATAATGAGCTGGGATGTGGCTAGACAAACTCGACGGTATTGGTGGCGAAGCAAACGATGATGCATGCTACGCGAAGGCCAAATCGCTGGGGGGATTTTGAGCATGCGGAGTTCTTCGTCGCAGGCCCTCGAGGCGGCGGATGCGGGGCTGGATCCCGACGCCCAGGCTTGCCTAGGCAAACTCGTTGCGCAGCGCGATCGACGATACGATCATCGGCCGTTAACAATGAGTGAGCCAAACGGCCAGCCAAGGCAAGGCGTGACACCCTGCTGCCAAGGCCTTATCGGTGGGAAAAACGTGGGCAACGAAATGAGAAAAATCATGGGATAATAAGCTAGGATGTGGCTAGACATGCTCGACGGTGTGGGTGGCGAGGCTAATGATGATGCATGCTACGCGAGGGCCAAATCGCTGGGGGGATGTTGAGCATGCAGAGTGCTTCGTCGTAGGCCCTGGAGGTGGCGGATGCGGGGTTGGATCCCGACGCCCAGGCTTGCCTGGGCGGACTCGTTGCGCAGCGCGATCGACGACACGATCGTCGGCCATTAGCAATGAGGGAGCCACACGGCCAGCCAGGGCAAGACGTGACACCCTGCTGCCAAGGCCTCATCGGTAGGAAAAACATGGGCAACGAAATGAGCTAAATCATGGGATAACATGCTGGGATGTGGCTACACAAGCTCGACGGTGTGGGCCGCGAAGCTAATGATGATGCATGCTACGCGACGGCCAAATCGCTGGGGGGATTTTGAGCATGCAGAGTGCTTCGTCGCAGGCCCTCGAGGTGGCGGATGCAGGGCTGGATCCCGACGCCCAGGCTTTCCTTGGCGGACTCATTGCGCAGTGCGATCGACGACACGATCGTCGGCCGTTAACAATGAGTGAGCTACACGGCCAGCCAGGGCAAGGCGTGACACCCTGCTGCCAAGGCCTCATCGGAGGGAAAAAGGTGGGCAACGAAATGAGAAAAATCATTGGATACTAAGCTGGGATGTGGCTACACAAGCTCGACGGTGTGGGCGGCGAAGCTAATGATGACGCATGCTACGCGAGGGCCAAATCGCTGGGGGGATTTTGAGCATCCGGAGTGCTTCGTCGCAGGCCCTCGAGGTGGTGGATGCGAGGCTGGATCCAGACGCCCAGGCTTGCCTCGGCGGACTCGTTGTGCACCGCGATCAACGACACGATCGTCGGCCGTTAGCAATGAGTGAGCCACACGGCCAGCCAGGGCAAGGCGTGAGGCCCTGCTGCCAAGGCCTCATCGGTGGGAAAAACGTGGGCAACGAAATGAGAGAAATCGTGGGATAATGAGCTGGGATGTGGCAAGACAAACTCGACGGTGTGGGCCGCGAAGCTAATGATTACGCATGCTACGCGAAGGCCAAATCGCTGGGGGGATTTTGAGCATGCAGAGTGGTTCGTCGCAGGCCCTCGAGGTGGCGAATGAGGGGCTGGATCCCGACGCCCAGGCTTTCCTTGGCAGACTCGTTGCGCAGTGCGATCGTCGACCGTTAGCAACGAGTGCGGCTAGCCAGGGCAAGGCGTGACACCCTGCCGCCAAGGCCTCATCGGTGGGAACAAGGTAGGCAGCGAAATGAGAAAAATCATGGGATAATAAGCTGGGATGTGGTGACACAAGCTCGACGGTGTGGGCGGCAAAGCTAATGATGACGCATGCTACGCGAGGGCCAAATCGCTGGGGGGATTTTGAGCATGCAGAGTGCTTCGTCGCAGGCCCTCGGGGTGCCGGATGCGGGGCTGGATCCCGACGCCCAAGCTTTCCTTAGTGGACTCGTTGCGTAGTGCGATCGACGACACGATCGTCGACCGTTAGCAACGAGTGAGCCACACGGTCAGCAAGGGCAAGGTGTGACACCCTGCTGCCAAGGCCTCATCGGTGGGAAAAAGGTTGGCAACGAAATGAGAAAAATCATTGGATAATAAGCTGGGATGTGGCTACACAAGCTCGACGGTGTGGGCGGCGAAGCTAATGATGACGCATGCTACGCGAGGGCCAAATCGCTGGGGGGATTTTTAGCATGCGGAGTGCTTCGTCGCAGGCCCTCGAGGTTGCGGATGCGGGGCTGGATGTCGACGCCCTGGCTTGCCTCGATGAACTCGTTGTGCACCGCGATCGACGACACGATCGTCGGCCGCTAGCAATGAGTGAGCCACACGGCCAGCCAAGGCAAGGCGTGAGGCCCTGCAGCCAAGGCCTCATCAGTGGGAAAAACGTGGGCAGCGAAATGAGAGAAATCGTGGGATAATGAGCTCGGATGTGGCTAGAATAACTCGACGGTGTGGGCCGCGAAGCTAATGATGATGCATGCTACGCGAAGGCCAAATCGCTGGGGGGATTTTGAGCATGCAGAGTGCTTCGTCGCAGGCCCTCGAGGTGGCGGATGCAGGGCTGGATCCCGACGCTCAGGCCTTCCTTGGCGTACTCATTGCGCAGTGCGATTGAGGACACGATCGTCGGCCGTTAGCAATGAGGGAGCCACACGACCAGCTATGGCAAGGCGTGACACCCCTGCTGCCAAGGCCTCATCGGTGGGAAAAAGGTGGGCAACGAAATGAGAAAATTCATGGGATAATAAGCTGGGATGTGGCTACACAAGCTCGACAGTGTGAGCGGCAAAGCTAATGATGAAGGAGGCTACGCGAGGGCCAAATCGTTGGGGTGATTTTGAGCATGCGGAGTGCTTCGTCGCAGGCCCTCGAGGCGGCGGATGCAGGGCTGCATCGCGACGCCCAGGCTTGCCTTGGCGGACTCGTAGTGCATCGCGATCAACGACACGATCGTCGGCCGTTAGCAATGAGTGAGCCACACGGCCAGCCAGGGCAAGGCGTGAGACCTTGCTGCCAAGGCCTCATCGGTAGGAAAAACGTGGGCAACAAAATGAGAAAAATCATGGGATAATAAGCTGGGATGTGGTGACACAAGCTCGACGGTATGGGCGGCAAAGCTAATGATGACGCATGCTACGCGAGGGCCAAATCGCTGGGGGGATTTTGAGCATGCAGAGTGCTTCGTCGCAGGCCCTCGGGGTGCCGGATGCGGGGCTGGATCCCGACGCCCAAGCTTTCCTTAGTGGACTCGTTGCGTAGTGCGATCGACGACACGATCGTCGACCGTTAGCAACGAGTGAGCCACACGGTCAGCAAGGGCAAGGCGTGACACCCTGCTGCCAAGGCCTCATCGGTGGGAAAAAGGTGGGCAACGAAATGAGAAAAATCATTGGATAATAAGCTGGGATGTGGCTACACAAGCTCGACGGTGTGGGCGGCGAAGCTAATGATGACACATGCTACGCGAGGGCCAAATCGCTGGGGGGATTTTGAGCATGCGGAGTGCTTCGTCGCAGGCCCTCGAGGTGGCGGATGCGGGGCTGGATCCCGACGCCCTGGCTTGCCTCGATGGACTCGTTGTGCACCGCGATTGACGACACGATCGTCGGCCGCTAGCAATGAGTGAGCCACACGGCCAGCCAAGGCAAGGCGTGAGGCCCTGCAGCCAAGGCCTCATCAGTGGGAAAAACGTGGGCAGCGAAATGAGAGAAATCGTGGGATAATGAGCTCGGATGTGGCTAGAATAACTCGACGGTGTGGGCCGCGAAGCTAATGATGATGCATGCTACGCGAAGGCCAAATCGCTGGGGGGATTTTGAGCATGCAGAGTGCTTCGTCGCAGGCCCTCGAGGTGGCGGATGCAGGGCTGGATCCTGACGCCCAGGCCTTCCTTGGCGGACTCATTGCGCAGTGCGATTGACGACACGATCGTCGGCCGTTAGCAATGAGGGAGCCACACGACTAGCCATGGCAAGGCGTGACACCCCTGCTGCCAAGGCCTCATCGGTGGGAAAAAGGTGGGCAACGAAATGAGAAAATTCATGGGATAATAAGCTGGGATGTGGCTACACAAGCTCGACGGTGTGGGCGGCGAAGCTAATGATGATGCATGCTACGCGAAGGCCAAATCGCTGGGGGGATTTTGAGCATGCAGAGTGCTTCGTCGCAGTCCCTCGAGGTGGCGGATGCGGGGATGGATCCCGACGCCCAGGCTTTCCTTGGTGGACTCGTTAAGCAGTGCGATCGACGACACGATCGTCAACCGTTAGAAATGAGTGAGCCACATGGTCAGCCGGGGCAAGGCGAGACACCCTGCTGCCAAGGCCTCATCGGTGGGAAAAAGGTGGGCAGCGAAATGAGAAAAATCATGGGATAATAAGCTGGGATGTGGCGACACAAGCTCGACGGTGTGGGCGACAAAGCCAATGATGACGCATGCTACGCGAGGGCCAAATCGCTGGGGGGATTTTGAGCATGCAAAGTGCTTTGTCGCAGGCCCTCAGGGTGCTAGATGCGGGGCTGGATCCCGACACCCTGGCTTGCCTCGACGGACTCGTTGTGCACCGCGATCAACGACACGATCGTCGACCGCTAGCAATGAGTGAGCCTCACGGCCAGCCAAGGCAAGGTGTGAGGCCCTGCTGCCAAGGCCTCATCGGTGGGAAAAACGTGGGCAGCGAAATGAGAGAAATCGTGGGATAATGAGCTGGGATGTGGCTAGACAAATTCGACGGTGTGGGCCGCGAAGCTAATGATGATGCATGCTACGCGAAGGCCAAATCGCTGGGGGGATTTTTAGCATGCAGAGTGCTTCGTCGTAGGCCCTCGAGGTGCCGGATGCGGGGCTGGATCCCGATGCCCAGGCTTTCTTTAGTGGACTCGTTGCGTAGTGCGATCGACGACACGATCATCGACCGTTAGCAACGAGTGAGCCACACGGTCAGACAGGGCAAGGCGTGACACCGTGCTGCCAAGGCCTCATCGGTGGGAAAAAGGTGGGCAACGAAATGAGAAAAATCATTGGATAATAAGCTGGGATGTGGCTACACAAGCTCAACGGTGTGGGCGGCGAAGCTAATGATGACGCATGCTACGCGAGGGCCAAATCGCTGAGGGGATTTTGAGCATGTGGAGTGCTTCGTCGCAGGCCCTCGAGCTGGCGGATGCGAGGCTGGATCCAGACGCCCAGGCTTGCCTCTACGGACTCGTTGTGCACCGCGATCAATGACACGATCGCCGGCCGTTAGCAATGAGTTAGTCACACGGCTATCCAGGGCAAGGCGTGAGGCCCTGCTGCCAAGGCCTCATCGGTGGGAAAAACGTGGGCAACGAAATTAGAGAAATCGTGGGATAATGAGCTGGGATGTGGCTAGACAAACTCGACGGTGTGGGCCGCGAAGCTAATGATGATGCATGCTACGCGAAGGCCAAATCGTTGGGGGGATTTTGAGCATGCAGAGTGCTTCGTCGCAGGCCCTCGAGGTGGCAAATGCGGGGCTGGATCCTGACGCCCAGGCTTTCCTTAGTGGACTCGTTGTGTAGTGTGATCGACGACACGATCGTCGACCGTTAGCAATGAGTGAGCCACACGGTCAGCCAGGGCAAGGCGTGACACCCTGCTGCCAAGGCCTCATCGGTGGGAAAAAGGTGGGCAACAAAATGAGAAAAATCATTGGATAATGAGCTGGGATGTGGCTACACAAGCTCGACGGTGTGGGCGGCGAAGCTAATCATGACGCATGCTACGCGAGGGCCAAATCGCTGAGGGGATTTTGAGCATGTGGAGTGCTTCGTCGCAGGCCCTCGAGCTGGCGGATGCGAGGCTGGATCCAGACGCCCAGGCTTGCCTCTACGGACTCGTTGTGCACCGCGATCAACGACACGATCGTCGGCCGCTAGCAATGAGTGAGCCACACGGCCAGCCAGGGCAAGGCGTGAGACCCTGCTGCCAAGGCCTCATCGGTGGGAAAAACATGGGCAACGAAATGAGAAAAATCGTGGGATAATGAGCTGGGATGTGGCCAGACAAACTCGACTGTGTTGGTGGCAAAGCTAACGATGATGCATGCTACGCGAGGGCCAAATCGCTGGGCAGATTTTGAGCATGCGGAGTGCTTCGTCGCAGGCCCTCGAGGTGGCGTATGCGGGGCTGGATCCCGACACCAAAGCTTGCCTCGACGGACTCGTTGCGCAGCGCGATCGACGACACGATCGTCGGCCGTTAGCAATGAGGGAGCCACACGACCAACCATGGCAAGGCGTGACACCCCTGATGCCAAGGCCTCATCGGTGGGAAAAACGTGGGCAACGAAATGAGAGAAATCGTGGGAGAATGAGCTGGGATGTGTCTAGACAAACTCGACGGTGTGGGCCGCGAAGCTAATGATGATGCATGCTACGCGAAGGCCAAATCGCTGGGAGAATTTTGAGCATGCAGAGTGCTTCGTCTCAGGCCCTCGAGGTGGTGGATGCGGGGCTGGATCCCGACGCGCAAGCTTTCCATGGCAGACTCGTTGCGCAGTGCGATCGACGATACGATCGTCGACCGTTAGCAGTGAGGGAGCCACACGGCCAGCCAGGGAAAGGCGTGACACCCTGCTGCTAAGGCCTCATCGGTGGGAAAAACGTGGGCAACGAAATGAGAGAAATCGTGGGATAATAAGCTGGGATGTGGCTAGACCAAACTCGACGGTTGGGCCGCGCAGCTAATGATGAATGCATGCTACGCGAAGGCCAATCGCTGGGGGATTTTGAGCCATGCGGAGTGCTCGTCGCAGCCCTCGATGTGGCGGATGCGTGGCTGGATCCCATGCCCCTGGCTGCTCGTCGACGCGTTGTGAACCGCTATCAACGGCACGATCGCAGCGTTAGCATGAGGGCCACACGCCAGCCATGGCAGGCGTGAAGACCCTTAGCTGCCAAGGCCTCACGGTGAAACGTGGGCAACAATGAGAAAAATCATGGGATAATTAAGCTGGGATGTGTTGACACAAGCTCGACGGTATGGGGCAAGCTAAGATGACGCATGCTACGCGAGGGCCAAATCGCTGGGGGATTTTTGAGCATGCAGAGTGCTTCGTCGTCAGGCCCTCTGTTGTGCGTATGCGGGGCTGGATCCCGACGCCCAGGGCTTTCCTTAGTGGTCTCGTTGCGTAGTGCGATCGACGACACGATCGTCGACCGTTAGCAACGAGTGAGCCACACAGTCAGCCAGGGCAAGGCGTGACACCCTGCTGCCAAGGCCTCATCGGTGGGAAAAAGGTGGGCAACGAAATTAGAAAAATCATTGGATAATAAGCTAGGATGTGGCTACACAAGCTCAACGGTGTGGGCGGCGAAGCTAATGATGACGCATGCTATGCGAGGGCCAAATCGCTGGGGGGATTTTGTCCATGCGGAGTGCTTCGTCGCAGGCCCTCGAGGTGGCGGATGCGGGGCTGGATCCACAAGCCCAGGCTTGCCTCGGCGGACTCGTTGTGCATCGCGATCAACGAC
This sequence comes from Moringa oleifera, assembly GCA_021397835.1. NCBI lineage: Eukaryota > Viridiplantae > Streptophyta > Magnoliopsida > Brassicales > Moringaceae > Moringa > Moringa oleifera. The sequence continues at coordinate 28,564 of JAJFZO010000334.1, forward strand.
ACGATCGTCGGCCGTTAGCAATGAGTGAGCCACACGGCCAGCCTGGGCAAGGCGTGAGGCCCTGCTGCCAAGGCCTCATCGGTGGGAAAAACGTGGGCAACGAAATGAGAGAAATCATGGGATAATGAGTTGGGATGTGGCTAGACAAACTCGACGGCGTGGGCCGCGAAGCTAATGATGATGCATGCTACGCGAAGGCCAAATCGCTGGGGGGATTTTGGGCATGCAGAGTGCTTCGTCGCAGTCCCTCGAGGTGGCGGATGCGGGGATGGATCCCGACGCCCAGACTTTCCTTGGCGGACTCGTTAAGTAGTGCGATCGACGACACGATCGTCGACCGTTAGCAATGAGTGAGCCACATGGTCAGCCGGGGCAAGGCGAGATACCCTGCTGCCAAGGCCTCATCGGTGGGAAAAAGGTGGGCAGCGAAATGAGAAAAATCATGGGATAATAAACTGGGATGTGGCGACACAAGCTCGACGGTGTGGGCGGCGAAGCTAATGATGACGCATGCTATGCGAGGGCCAAATCGCTAGGGGGATTTTGAGCATGCGGAGTGCTTCGTCGCAGGCCCTCGAGGTAGCGGATGCGGGGCAGGATCCCGACGCCCTGGCTTGCCTCGGCGGACTCGTTATGCACCGCGATCAACGACACGATCGTCGGCCACTAGCAATGAGTGAGCCACACGGCCAGCCAAGGCAAGGCGTGAGGCCCTGCTGCCAAGGCCTCATCGGTGGGAAAAACGTGGGCAGCGAAATGAGAGAAATCGTGGGATAATGAGCTGGGATGTGGCTAGACAAACTCGACGGTGTGGGCCGCGAAGCTAATGATGATGCATGCTACGCGACGGCCAAATCGCTGGGGGGATTTTGAGTATGCAGAGTGCTTCGTCGCAGGCCCTCGAGGTGGCGGATGCAGGGCTGGATCCCGACGCCCAGGCTTTCCTTGGCGGACTCATTGCGCAGTGCGATCGACGACACGATCGTCGGCCGTTAACAATGAGTGAGCTACACGGCCAGCCAGGGCAAGGCGTGACACCCTGCTGCCAAGGCCTCATCGGAGGAAAAAAGGTGGGCAACGAAATGAGAAAAATCATTGGATAATAAGCTGGGATGTGGCTACACAAGCTCGACGGTGTGGGCGGCGAAGCTAATGATGACGCATGCTACGCGAGGGCCAAATCGCTGGGGGGATTTTGAGCATCCGGAGTGCTTCATCGCAGGCCCTCGAGGTGGTGGATGCGAGGCTGGATCCAGACGCCCAGGCTTGCCTCGGCGGACTCGTTGTGCACCGCGATCAACGACACGATCGTCGGCCGTTAGCAATGAGTGAGCCACACGGCCAGCCAGGGCAAGGCGTGAGGCCCTGCTGCCAAGGCCTCATCGATGGGAAAAACGTGAGCAACGAAATGAGAGAAATCGTGGGATAATGAGCTGGGATGTGGCCAGACAAACTCGACGGTGTGGGCCGCGAAGCTAATGATTACGCATGCTACGCGAAGGCCAAATCGCTGGGGGGATTTTGAGCATGCAGAGTGCTTCGTCGCAGGCCCTCGAGGTGGCGAATGAGGGGCTGGATCCTGACGCCCAGGCTTTCCTTGGCGGACTCGTTGCGCAGTGCGATCGTCGACCGTTAGCAACGAGTGAGCCACACGGCTAGCCAGGGCAAGGCGTGACACCCTGCCGCCAAGGCCTCATCGGTGGGAAAAAGGTAGGCAGCGAAATGAGAAAAATCATGGGATAATAAGCTGGGATGTGGTGACACAAGCTCGACGGTGTGGGCGGCAAAGCTAATGATGACGCATGCTACGCGAGGGCCAAATCGCTGGGGGGATTTTGAGCATGCAGAGTGCTTCGTCGCAGGCCCTCGGGGTGCCGGATGCGGGGCTGGATCCCGACGCCCAAGCTTTCCTTAGTGGACTCGTTGCGTAGTGCGATCGACGACACGATCATCGGCCGTTAGCAATCGGTGAGCCACACGGCCAGCCAGGACAAGGCGTGACACTCCTGCTGCCAAGGCCTCATCGGTGGGAAAAACGTGGGCAACGAAATGAGAAAAATCGTGGGATAATGAGCTGAGATGTGGCTAGACAAACTCGACGGTGTTGGTGGCGAAGCTAACGATGATGCATGCTACGCGAAGGCCAAATCGCTGGGGGGATTTTTAGCATGCGGAGTGCCTCGTCGCAGGCCCTCGAGGCGACGGATGCGGGGCTGGATCCTGACGCCCAGGCTTGCCTAGGCGGACTCGTTGCGCAGCGCCATCGACGACACGATCGTTGGCCTTTAGCAATGAGGGAGCCACACGGCCAGCCATGGCAAGGCGTGACACCCCTGCTGCCAAGGCCTCATCGGTGGGAAAACGTGGGCAACGAAATGAGGAAAATCATGGGATAATGAGCTGAGATATGGCTAGGTAAACTCGACGATGTGGGCCGCGAAGCTAATGATGATGCATGCTACGCGAAGGCCAAATCGCTTGGCGGATTTTGAGCATGCAGAGTGCTTCGTCGCAGGCCCTTGAGGTGGCGGATGCGGGGCTGGATCCCGACGCCCAGGGTTTCCTTGGCAGACTCGTTGCGCAGTGCGATAGACGACACGATCATCGGCCATTAGCAATGAGTGAGCCACACGGCCAGCCAGGGCAAGGCGTGACACCCTGCTGCCAAGGCCTCATCGGTGGAAAAGTGGTGGGCAACGAAATGATAAAAATCAGGGGATAATAAGCTGGGATGTGGCAACACAAGCTCGACGGTGTGGGCGGCGAAGCTAATGATGACACATGCTACGCGAGGGCCAAATCGTTGGGGGGATTTTGAGCATGCGGAGTGCTTCGTCGCAGGCCCTCGAGGTGGTGGATGCGGGGCTGGATCCCGATGCATTGGCTTGCCTAGGCGGACTCGTTGCGCAGCGCGATCAATGACACGATCATCGGTCGTTAGCAATGAGTGAGCCACACGGCCAGCCAGGGCAAGGCGTGACACCCTGCTGCCAAGGCCTTATCGGTGGGAAAAGCGTGGGCAACGAAATGAGAAAAATCATGGGATAATAAGCTAGGATGTGGCTAGACAAGCTCGACGGTGTGGGTGGCGAGGCTAATGATGATGCATGCTACGCGAGGGCCAAATCGCTGAGAGGATGTTGAGCATGCGGAGTGCTTCGTCGTAGGCCCTGGAGGTGGCGGATGCGGGGTTGGATCCCGACGCCCAGGCTTGCCTAGGCGGACTCGTTGCGCAGCGCGATCGACGACACGATCGTCGGCCATTAGCAATGAGTAAGCCACACGGCCAGCCAGGGCAAGGCGTGACACCCTGCTGCCAAGGCCTCATCGGTGGGAAAAACATGGGCAACGAAATGAGCAAAATCATGGGATAACATGCTGGGATATGGCTACACAAGCTCGACGGTGTGGGCGGCGAGGCTAATGATGATGCATGCTACGCGAGGGCCAAATCGCTGGGGGGATTTTGAGCATGCGGAGTGCTTTGTCGTAGGCCCTCGAGGTTGCGGATGCGGGGCTGGATCCCGACGCCCAAGCTTGCCTCGGAGGACTCGTTGCGCACCACGATCAATGACACGATCGTCGGCCGTTAGCAATGAGTGAGCCACACGGCCAGCCAGGGCAAGTCGTGACACCCCTGCCGCCAAGGCCTCATCGGTGGGAAAAACGTGGGCAACGAAATGAGAAAAATCGTGGGATAATGAGCTGGGATGTGGCTAGACAAACTCAACGGTGTGGGTGGTGAAGCTAATAATGATGCATGCTACGCGAGGGCCAAATCGCTGGGGGGATTTTGAGCATGCGGAGTGCTTCGTCGCAGGCCCTCGAGGTGGCAGATGTTGGGCTGGATCCCGACGCCCAGGCTTGCCTCGGCGGACTCGTTGCGCACCGCGATCAACGACACGATCGTCGGTCGTTAGCAATGAGTGAGCCACACGGCCAGCCATGGCAAGGCGTGACACCCTGCTGCCATGGCCTCATCGGTGGGAAAAAGGTGGGCAACGAAATGAGAAAAATCATGGGATAATAAGCTGGGATGTGGCTACACAAGCTCGATGTTGTGGGTGGCGAAGCTAATGATGATGGATGCTACGCGAGGGCCAAATCGCTGGGGTGATTTTGAGGATGCAGAGTGCTTCGTCGTAGGCCCTCGAGGCGGCGGATGCAGGGCTGCATCCCGATGTGCAGGCTTGCCTTGGCGGACTCGTTGCGCACCGCGGTCGATGACATCATCGTCAGCCATTAGCAATGAGTGAGCCACACGACCAGCTTGGGCAAGGCGTGAAACCCCTGCTGCCAAGGCCTCATTGGTGGGAATAACGTGGGCAACGAAATGAGAAAAATCGTGGGATAATGAGCTGGGACATGGCTAGACAAACTCGACGGTATTGGTGGCGAAGCTAACGATGATGCATGCTACGCGAAGGCCAAATCGCTTGGGGGATTATGAGCATGCGGAGAGGTTCGTCGCAGGCCCTCGAGGCGACATATGTGGGGCTGGATTCCGACGCCCAGGCTTTCCTAGGCGGACTCGTTGCGCAGCGCGATCGACGATACGATCGTCGGCCGTTAGCAATGAGGGAGCCACACGGCCAGCCATGGCAAGGCGTGACACCCCTGCTGCAAAGGTCTCATCGGTGGGAAAAACGTGGGCAACAAAATGTGAAAATAGTGGGATAATAAGCTAGGATGTTGCTACACAAGCTCGACGGTGTGGGCGGCGAGGCTAATGATGATGCATGCTACGCGAGGGCCAAATTGCTTGGGGGATTTTGAGCATGCGGAGTGCTTCGTCGCAGGCCCTTGAGGTGACGGATGCGGGGCTGGATCCCGACGACCAGGCTTGCCTCGACGGACTCGTTGCGCACCACGATCAATGACACGATCGTCGGCCGTTAGCAATGAGTGAGCCACACGGCCAGCCATGGCAAGGCGTGACACCCCTGCTGCCAAGGCCTCATCGGTGGGAAAACGTGGGCAACGAAATGAGAGAAATCGTGGGATAATGAGCTGGGATGAGGCTTGATAAACTCGACGGTGTTGGTGGCGAGGCTAATGATGATGCATGCTACGCGAGGGCCAAATCGCTGGGGGGATTTTGGGCAGGCGGAGTGCTTCGTCGCAGGCCCTCAAGGTGGCGGATGCGGGGCTGGATCCCGACGACCAGGCTTGCCTCGGCGGACTCGTTGCGCACCGCGATCAATGACACAATCGTCGGCCGTTAGCAATGAGTGAGCCACACGGCCAGCCATGGCAAGGCGTGACACCCCTACTGCCAAGGCCTCATCGGTGGGAAAACGTGGGCAACGAAATGAGAGAAATCGTGGGATAATGAGCTGGGATGTGGCTTGATAAACTCGACGGTGTGGGCCGCGAAGCTAATGATGATGCATGCTACGCGAAGGCCAAATCGCTGGGGGGATTTTGAGCATACAGAGTGCTTCGTCACAGGCCCTCGAGGTGACGGATGCGGGGCTGGATCCCGACGACCAGGATTGCCTCGGCGGACTCGTTGCGCACCGTGATCAATGACACGATCGTCGGCCGTTAGCAATGAGTGAGCCACACGACCAACCTGGGCAATGCGTGACACCCCTGCTGCTAAGGCCTCATCGGTGGGAAAAACGTGGGCAACGAAATGAGAAAAATCGTGGGATAATGAGCTGGGATGTGGCTAGACAAACTCGACGGTGTTGGTGGCGAAGCTAACGATGATGCATGCTACGCGAAGGCCAAATCGCTGGGGGGATTTTGAGCATGCGGAGTGCTTTGTCACAGGCCCTCGAGGCGACTAATGCGAGGCTGGATCCCGACGCCCAGGCTTCCCTAGGTGGATTCATTGCGCAGCGCGATCGACGTCACGATCATCGGCCGTTAGCAATGATGGAGCCACACGGCCAGCCATGGCAAGGCGTGACACCCCTGCTGCCAAGGTCTCATCGGTGGGAAAAACGTGGGCAATGAAATGTGAAAAATAGTGGGATAATAAGCTAGGATGTGGCTACACAAGCTCGACGGTGTGGGCGGCGAGGCTAATGATGATGCATGCTACGCGAGGGCCAAATCGCTGGGGGGATTTTAAGCATGCGGAGTGCTTCGTCGCAGGCCCTCGAGGTGGCGGATGCGGGGCTGGATCCCGACGACCAAGCTTGCCTCGGCGGACTCGTTGCGCACCGCGATCAATGACACGATCGTCGGCCGTTAGCAATGAGTGAGCCACACGGCCAGCCATGTCAAGGCGTGACACCCCTGCTGCCAAGGCCTCATCGGTGGGAAAACATGGGCAACGAAATGAGAGAAATCGTGGGATAATGAGCTGGGATGTGGCTTGATAAACTCGACGATGTGGGCCGCGAAGCTAATGATGATGCATGCTATGCGAAGGCCAAATCGCTGGGGGGATTTTGAGCATACAGAGTGCTTCGTTGCAGGCCCTCAAGGTGGCGGATGCGGGGCTGGATCCCGACGCCGAGGCTTTCCTTGGCGGACACGTTGCGCAGTGCGATCGACGACACGATCGTCGGCCGTTAGCAATGAGTGAGCCACTCGGCTAGCCATGGCAAGGCATGACACCCTGCTGCCAACGTCTCATCGGTGGGAAAAAGGTGGGCAACGAAATGAGAAAAATCATGGGATAATAAGCAGGGATGTGGCTACACAAGCTCGACGGTGTGGGCGGCGAAGCTAATGATGACGCATGCTACGCAAAGGCCAAATCACTGGGGGGATTTTGAGCATGCGGAGTGGTTCGTCGCAGGCCCTCGAAGTGGCGGATGCGGGGCTGGATTCAGACGCCTAGGCTTGCCTCGGCGGACTCATTGCGCCCCGCGATCAACGACACGATCGTTGGCCGTTAGCAATGAGTGAGCCACACGGCCAGCCAGGGCAAGGCGTGACACCCTGCTGCCATGGCCTCATCGGTGGAAAAAACATGGGCAACGAAATGAAAAAAATCACGGGATAACAAGCTGGGATGTGGCTACACAAGCTCGACGGTGTGGGCGGTGAGGCTAATGATGATGCATGCTACGCGAAGGCCAAATCGCTGGGGGGATTTTGAGCATGCGGAGTGCTTCGTCGTAGGCCCTCGGGGTTGCGGATGCGGGGCTGGATCCCGACGCCCAGGCTTGGCTCGGCGGACCCATTGCTCATCGCGATCAATGACACGATCGTCGGCCGTTAGCAATGGGTGAGCCACACGGCCAGCCAGGGCAAGGCGTGACACTCCTGCTGCCAAGGCCTCATCGGTGGGAAAAACGTGGGCAACGAAATGAGAAAAATCGTGGGATAATGAGCTGGGACGTGGCTAGACAAACTCGACGGTGTTGGTGGCAAAGCTAACGATGATGCATGCTACGCGAAGGCCAAATCGCTGGGGGGATTTTGAGCATGCAGAGTGCTTCGTTGTAGGCCCTCGAGGTGGCGAATGCGGGGCTGGATCCCGACGCCCAGGCTTTCCTTGGCGGACTCGTTGCGCAATGCTATGGACGACACGATCGTCGATCGTTAACAATGAGTGAGCCACACGGCCAACCAGGGCAAGGCGTGACACCCTGCTGCCAAGGCCTCATTGGTGGGAAAAATGTAGGCAACGAAATGAGAAAAATCACGGGATAATAAGCTGGGATGTGGCTACACAAGCTCGACGGTGTGGGCGGTGAAGCTAATGATGATGCATGCTACGCGAGGGCCAAATCGTTGGGGGGATTTTGAGCATGCGGAGTGCTTCATCGTAGGCCCTCGAGGTTGCGGATGCAGGGCTGGATCCCGACGCCCAGGCTTGGCTCGGCGGACTCGTTGCTCATCGCGATCAATGGCACAATCGTCGGTCGTTAGCAATGGGTGAGCCACACGGCCAGCCAGGGCAAGGTGTGACACTCCTGCTGCCAAGGCCTCATCGGTGGGAAAAACGTGGTCAATGAAATGAGAAAAATTGTGGGATAATAAGCTGGGATGTGGCTACACAAACTCGACGGTGTTGGTGGCGAAGCTAACGATGATGCATGCTACGCGAAGGCCAAATCACTGGGGGGATTTTGAGCATGCGGAGTGCCTCGTCGCAGGCCCTCGAGGCGACGGATGCGGGGCTGGATCCCGACGCCCAGGCTTGTCTAGGCGGACTCGTTGCGTAGCGCGATCGACGACACGATCGTCGGCCATTAGCAATGAGTGAGCCACACGGCCAGCCAGGGCAAGGCGTGACACCCTGCTGCCAAGGCCTCATCGGTGGGAAAGTGGTGGGCAACGAAATGAGAAAAATCATGGGATAATAAGCTAGGATGTGGCTACACAAGCTCGACGGTGTGCGAGGCGAAGCTAATGATGACGCATGCTATGTAAGGGCCAAATCGCTGGGGGGATTTTGAGCATGCGGAGTGCTTCGTCGCAGTCCCTCTAGGTGGCGGATGCGGGGCTGGATTCCGATGCCAGGGCTTGCCTCGGCGGACTCGTTGCGCACCGCGATCAACGAGACGATCGTCGACCGTTAGCAATGAGTGAGCCACACGGCCAGCCAGGGCAAGGCGTGACACCCTGCTGCCAAGGCCTCATCGGTGGGAAAAACATGGGCAACGAAATGAGAAAAATCATGGGATAACAAGCTGGGATGTGGCTACACAAGCTCGACGGTGTGGGCGGCGAGGCTAATGATGATGCATGCTACGCGAGGGCCAAATCGTTGGGGGGATTTTGAGCATACGGAGTGCTTCATCGTAGGCGCTCGAGGTTGCGGATGCGGGGCTGGATCCCGACGCCCAGGCCTGGCTCGGCGGACTCATTGCGCATCGCGATCAATGACACGATCGTCGGCCATTAGCAATGGGTGAGCCACACGGCCAGCCAGGGAAAGGCGTGACACTCCTGCTGCCAAGGCCTCATCGGTGGGAAAAACGTGGGCAACGAAATGAGAAAAATCGTGGGATAATGAGCTTGGATGTGGCTAGACAAACTCAACGATGTTGGTGGCGAAGCTAACGATGATGCATGCTACGCGAAGGCAAAATCACTGGGGGGATTTTGAGCATGCGGAGTGCCTGATCGCAGGCCCTCGAGGCGACAGATGCGGGGCTGGATCCCGACGCCCAGGCTTGCCTAGGCGGACTCGTTGCGCAGCGCGATCGACGACACGATCGTCGGCCAGCCATGGCAAGGCGTGACACCCCTGCTGCCAAGGCCTCATCGGTGGGAAAGTGGTGGGCAACAAACTGAGAAAAATTGTGGAATAATGAGCTGGGATGTGGCTAGACAAACTCGACGGTGTTGGTGGCGAAGCTAACGATGATGCATGCTACGCGAAGGCCAAATCACTGGGGGGATTTTGAGCATGCGGAGTGCCTGATCGCAGGCCCTCGAGGCGACAGATGCGGGGCTGGATCCCGACGCCCAGGCTTGCCTAGGCGGACTCGTTGCGCAGCGCGATCGACGACACGATCGTCGGCCAGCCATGGCAAGGCGTGACACCCCTGCTGCCAAGGCCTCATCGGTGGGAAAGTGGTGGGCAACGAAATGAGAAAAATCGTGGGATAATGAGCTGGGATGTGGCTAGACAAACTCGACGGTGTTGGTGGCGAAGCGAACGATGATGCATGCTACGCGAAGGCCAAATCGCTGGGGGGATTTTGAGCATGTAGAGTGCTTCGTCGCAGGCCCTTGAGGTGGCGGATGCGGGGCTGGATCCCGATGCCCAGGGTTTCCTTGGCGGACTCATTGCGCAGTGCGATAGACGACACGATCGTCGGCCATTAGCAATGAGTGAGCCACACGGCCAGCCAGGGCAAGGCGTGACACCCTGCTGCCAAGGCCTCATCGGTGGGAAAGTGGTGGGCAACGAAATGAGAAAAATCATGGGATAATAAGCTGGGATGTGGCTACACAAGCTCGACGGTGTGGGCGGCGAAGCTAATGATGACGCATGCTACGCGAGGGCCAAATCGCTGGGGGGATTTTGAGCATGCAGAGTGCTTCGTCGCAGGCCCTCGAGGTGGTGGATGCGGGGCTGGATCCCGATGCACTGGCTTGCCTAGGCGGACTCGTTGCGCAGCGCGATCAACGACACGATCGTCGACCGTTAGCAATGAGTGAGCCACACGGCCAGCCAAGGCAAGGCGTGACACCCTGCTGCCAAGGCCTCATCGGTAGGTAAAACGTGGGCAACGAAATGAGAAAAATCGTGGGATAATAAGCTAGGATGTGGCTAGACAAGCTCGACGGTGTGGGTGGCGAGGCTAATGATGATGCATGCTACGCGAGGGCCAAATCGCTGAGGGGATGTTGAGCATGCGGAGTGCTTCGTCGTAGGCCCTCGAGGTGGCAGATGCGGGGCTGGATCCCGACTCCCAGGCTTGCCTCGACGGACTAATTACGCAACGCGATCCACGACACGATCGTCGGTCGTTAGCAATGAGTGAGCCACACGGCCAGCCAGGGCAAGGTGTGACACCCTGCTGCCAAGGCCTCATCGGTGGGAAAAACATGGGCAACGAAATGAGCAAAATCATGGGATAACAAGCTGGGATGTGGCTACACAAGCTCGACGGTGTGGGCGGCGAGGCTAATTATGATGCATGCTACGCGAGGGCCAAATCGCTGGGGGGATTTTGAGCATGCGGAGTGCTTTGTCGTAGGCCCTCGAGGTTGCGGATGCGGGGCTGGATCCCGACGCCCAGGCTTGCCTCGGCAGACTCGTTGCGCACCACGATCAATGACACGATCGTCAGTCGTTAGCAATGAGTGAGCCACACGGCCAGCCAGGGCAAGGCGTGAGACCCTGCTGCCAAGGCCTCATCGGTGGGAGAAACGTGGGCAACAAAATGAGAGAAATCGTGGGATAATAAGCTGGGATATGGCTAGACAAACTCGACGGTGTAGGCCGCGAAGCTAATGATGATGCATGCTACGCGAAGGCCAAATCCCTGGGGGGATTTTGAGCATACGGAGTGCTTCGTCGCAGGCCCTCGAGGCGACGGATGTGGGGCTGGATCCCGACGCCCAGGCTTGCCTAGGGGGACTCGTTGCGTAGTGCGATCGACGATACGATCGTCGGCCGTTAGCAATGAAGGTGCCACACGACCAGCCATGGCAAGGCGTGACACCCCTATTGCCAAGGCCTCATCGGTGGGAAAAACGTGGGCAATGAAATGAGAGAAATCGTGGGATAATAAGCAGGTATGTGGCTAGACAAACTCGACAGTGTGGGCCGCGAAGCTAATGATGATGCATGCTACGCGAAGGCCAAATCGCTAGTGGGATTTTGAGCATGCAGAGTGCTTCGTCGCAGGCCCTCGAGGTGGCGGATGCGGGGCTGGATCCCGACGCCCAGGGTTTCCTTGGCGGACTCGTTGCGCAGTGCGATCGACGACGCGATCTTTGGCCGTTAGCAATGAGTGAGCCACACGGCCAGCCAGGGCAAGGCGTGACACCCCTGCTGCCAAGGCCTCATCGGTGGGAAAAATGTGGGCAACGAAATAAGAAATATCATGGGATAATGAGCTGGGATGTGGCTAGACAAACTTGACGAGGTTAGTGGCGAAGCTAACGATGATGCATGCTACGCGAAGGCCAAATCGCTGCGGGGATTTTGAGCATGCAAAGTGCCTCGTCGCAGGCCCTCGAGGCGACGGATGCGGGCCTGGACCCCGACGCCCAGGCTTGCCTTGGCGGACTCGTTGCGTAGTGCGATCGACGACACGATCGTCGGTCGTTAGCAATGAGTGAGCCACACGGCCAGCCAGGGCAAGGCGTGACACCCTGCTGCCAAGGCCTCATTGGTGAGAAAGTGGTGGGCAACAAAATGAGAAAAATCATGGGATAATAAGCTGGGATGTGGCTACACAAGCTCGACGGTGTGGGCGGCGAAGCTAATGATGACGCATGCTACGCGAGGCCCAAATCGCTGGGGGGATTTTGAGCATGCGGAGTGCTTTGTCGTAGGCCCTCGAGGTGGAGGATGCGGGGCTGGATCCCAACGCCCTGGCTTGCCTCGGCGGACTCGTTGCGCACCGCGATCAATGACACGATCGTCGGCCGTTAGCAATGAGTGAGCCACACGGCCAGCCAGGGCAAGGCGTGACACCCTGCTGCCAAGGCCCCATCGGTGGGAAAAACGTGGGCAATGAAATGAGAAAAATCGTGGGATAATGAGCTAGGATGTAGCTAGACAAGCTCGACGGTTTGAGCGGCGAGGCTAATGATGATGCATGGTACGCGAGGGCCAAATCGCTGGGGGGATTTTGAGCATGCGGAGTGCTTCGTCGCAGGCCCTCGAGATGGCGGATGCGGGGCTGGATCCCGACGTCCAGGCTTGCCTCAACAGACTCGTTGCGCATCGCGATCAACGACACGATTGTCGGCCGTTAGCAATGAGTGTGCCACACGGCCAGCCAAGGCAAGGTGTGAGACCCTGCTACCAAGGCCTCATCGGTGGGAAAAACGTGGGCAACGAAATGGGAAAAATCGTGGGATAATAAGCTGGGATGTGGCTACACAAACTTGACGGTGTGGGCGGGGAGGCTAATGATGATGCATGCTACGCAAGGGCCAAATCGCTGGGGAGATTTTGAGCATGTGGAGTGCTTCGTCGCAGGCCCTCGAGGCGACGGATGCGGGGCTGGATCCCGACGCCCAGGCTTGCCTAGGGGGATCCGTTGCGTAGCGCGATCGACGATACGATCGTCGGTCGTTAGCAATGAGGGAGCCACACGACTAGCCATGGGAAGGCGTGACACCCCTGTTGCGAAGGCCTCATCGGTGAGAAAAACGTGGGCAACGAAATGAGAGAAATCGTGGGATAATAAGCTGGGATGTGGCTAGACAAACTCGACGGTGTGGGCCGCGAAGCTAATGATGATGCATGCTACGCGAAGGCCAAATCACTGGGGGATTTTGAGCATGCGGTGTCCTTCGTCGCAGGCCCTCGAGGCGACGGATGTGGGGCTGGATTCCGTCGCCCAGGCTTGCCTAGGGGGACTCGTTGCGTAGCGCGATCGACGATGCGATCGTCGGCCGTTAGCAATGAGGGAGCCACACGACCAGCCATGGCAAGGCGTGACACCCCTGTTGCCAAGGCCTCATCGGTGGGAAAAACGTGGGCAACGAAATGAGAGAAATCGTGGGATAATAAGCTGGGATGTGGCTAGACAAACTCGACGGTGTGGGCCGCGAAGCTAACGATGATGCATGCTACGCGAAGGCAAAATTGCTGGGAGGATTTTGAGCATGCGGAGTGCTTCGTCGCAGGCCCTCGAGGCAATGGATGCGGGGCTAGATCCGGACGCCCAGGCTTGGCTTGGCGGACTCATTGCGCAGCGCGATCGACGACACGAACGTTGGCTATTAGCAATAAGGGAGCCACACAGCCAGCCATGGCAAGGCGTGACACCCCTGCTACCAAGGCCTCATCGGTGGAAAAGTGGTGGGCAACGAAATGAGAAAAATCATGGGATAATAAGCTGGGATGTGGCTACACAAGCTCGACGGTATGGGCGGCGAAGCTAATGATGACGCATGCTACGCGAGGGCCAAATCGCTGGGGGGATTTTTTGCATGCGGAGTGCTTCATCGCAGTTCCTCGAGGTGGCGGATACGGAGCTGGATCCCGACGCCCTGGCTTGCCTCGGCGGACTCGTTGCGCACCGCGATCAACGACACGATCGTCGACCGTTAGCAATGAGTGAGCCACAAGGCCAACCAGGGCAGGGCGTGACACCCTGCTGCCAAGGCCTCATCGGTGGGAAAAACGTGGGCAACGAAATGGCAAAAATCGTGGGATAACAAGCTGGGATATGGCTACACAAGCTTGAGGGTGTGGGCGGGGAGGCTAATGATGATGCAAGCTACGCGAGTGCCAAATCGCTGGGGAGATTTTGAGCATGCGGAGTGCTTCGTCGTAGGCCCTCGAAGTTGCGGATGCGGAGCTGGATCCCGACGCCCAGGCTTGCCTCGGCGGACTCGTTGCGCACCGCGTTCAACGACACGATCGTCGGTCGTTAGCAATGAGTGAGCCACACGGCCAGCCAGGGCAAGGCGTGACACCACTGCTGCCAAGGCCTCATCGGTGGGAAAAACGTGGTCAATGAAATGAGAAAAATTGTGGGATAATAAGCTGGGATGTGGCTACACAAACTCGACTGTGTTTGTGGCGAAGCTAACGATGATGCATTCTACGCGAGGGCCAAATCGCCGGGGGGATTTTGAGCATGCGGAGTGCTTTGTCGCAGGCCCTCGAGGTGGCGGATGCGGGGCTGGATCCCGACGCCCTGGCTTCCTCGGCAGACTTGTTGCGCACCGCGATCAATGACACGATCGTGAGCCGTTAGCAATGAAGTGAGCCACACGGCCAGCCAGGGCAAGGCGTGAGACCCTGCTGCCAAGGCCTAATCGGTGGGAAAAACGTGGGCAACAAAATGAGAGAAATCGTGGGATAATAAGCTGGGATGTGGCCAGACAAACTCGACGGTGTGGGACGCGAAGCTAATGATGATGCATGCTACGCGAAGGCCAAATCACTGGGGGGATTTTGAGCATGCGGAGTGCTTTGTCGCAGGCCCTCGAGGTGACGAATGTGGGGCTGGATCCCGACGCCCAGGCTTGCCTAGGGGGACTCGTTGCGTAGTGCTATCGACGATACGATCGTCGGCCGTTAGCAATGAGTGAGCCACACGACCAGCCATGGCAAGGCGTGACACCCCTGTTGCCAAGGCCTCATCGGTGGGAAAAACGTGGGCAACGAAATGAGAGAAATCGTGGGATAATGAGCTGGGATGTGGCTAGACAAACTCGACGGTGTGGGCGCGAAGCTAATGATGATGCATGCTATGTAAGGGCCAAATCGCTGGGGGGATTTTGAGCATGCGGAGTGCTTCGTCGCAGTCCCTCTAGGTGGCGGATGCGGGGCTGGATTCCGATGCCAGGGCTTGCCTCGGCGGACTCGTTGCGCACCGCGATCAACGAGACGATCGTCGGCCGTTAGCAATGAGTGAGCCACACGGCCAGCCAGGGCAAGGCGTGACTCCCTGCTGCCAAGGCCTCATCGGTGGGAAAAACATGGCAACGAAATGAGAAAAATCATGGGATAACAAGCTGGGATGTGGCTACACAAGCTCGACGGTGTGGGCGGCGAGGCTAATGATGATGCATGCTACGCGAGGGCCAAATCGTTGGGGGGATTTTGAGCATGCGGAGTGCTTCGTCGTAGGCGCTCGAGGTTGCGGATGCGGGGCTGGATCCCGACGCCCAGGCCTGGCTCGGCGGACTCGTTGCGCATCGCGATCAATGACACGATCGTCGGTCGTTAGCAATGGGTGAGCCACACGGCCAGCTAGGGAAAGGCGTGACACTCCTGCTGCCAAGGCCTCATCGGTGGGAAAAATGTGGGCAACGAAATGAGAAAAATCGTGGGATAATGAGCTTGGATGTGGCTAGACAAACTCAACGATGTTGGTGGCGAAGCTAACGATGATGCATGCTACGCGAAGGCCAAATCACTGGGGGGATTTTGAGCATGCGGAGTGCCTCGTCGCAGGCCCTCGAGGCGACGGATGCGGGGCAGGATCCCGACGCCCAGGCTTGCCTTGGCGGTCTCGTTTCGCAGCGCGATCGACGACACGATCGTCGGCCGTTAGCAATGAGGGAGCCACACGGCCAGCCAGGGCAAGGCGTGACACCCTGCTGCCAAGGCCTCATCGGTGGGAAAGTGGTGGGCAACAAACTGAGAAAAATCGTGGAATAATGAGCTGGGATGTGGCTAGACAAACTCGACGGTGTTGGTGGCGAAGCTAACGATGATGCATGCTACGCGAAGGCCAAATCACTGGGGGGATTTTGAGCATGCGGAGTGCCTGATCGCAGGCCCTCGAGGCGACGGATGCGGGGCTGGATCCCGACGCCCAGGCTTGCCTAGGCGGACTCGTTGCGCAGCGCGATCGACGACACGATCGTCGGCCAGCCATGGCAAGGCGTGACACCCCTGCTGCCAAGGCCTCATCGGTGGGAAAACGTGGGCAACGAAATGAGGAAAATCGTGGGATAATGAGCTGGGATGTGGCTAGGTAAACTCGACGGTGTGGGCCGCGAAGCTAATGATAATGCATGCTACGCGAAGGCCAAATCGCTGGGCGGATTTTGAGCATGCAGAGTGCTTTGTCGCAGGCCCTTGAGGTGGCGGATGCGAGGCTGGATCCCGACGCCCAGGGTTTCCTTGGCGGACTCGTTGTGCAGTGTGATAGACGACACGATCGTCGGCCATTAGCAATGAGTGAGCCACACGGCCAGCCAGGGCAAGGCGTGACACCCTGCTGCCAAGGCCTCATCGGTGGGAAAGTGGTGGGCAACGAAATGAGAAAAATCATGGGATAATAAGCTAGGATGTGGCTACACAAGCTCGACGGTGTGCGCGGCGAAGCTAATGATGACGCATGCTATGTAAGGGCCAAATCGCTGGGGGGATTTTGAGCATGCGGAGTGCTTCGTCGCAGTCCCTCTAGGTGGCGGATGTGGGGCTGGATTCCGATGCCAGGGCTTGCCTCGGCGGACTCGTTGCGCACCGCGATCAACGAGACGATCGTCGGCCGTTAGCAATGAGTGAGCCACACGGCCAACCAGGGCAAGGCGTGACACCCTGCTGCCAAGGCCTCATCGGTGGGAAAAACATGGGCAACGAAATGAGAAAAATCATGGGATAACAAGCTGGGATGTGGCTACACAAGCTCGACGGTGTGGACGGCGAGGCTAATGATGATGCATGCTACGCGAGGGCCAAATCGTTGGGGGGATTTTGAGCATGCGGAGTGCTTCGTCGTAGGCCCTCGAGGTTGCGGATGCGGGGCTGGATCCCACGCCCAGGCTGCTCGGCGGACTCGTTGCGCATCGCGATCAATGACACGATCGTCGGCCGTTAGCAATGGGTGAGCCACACGGCCAGCTAGGGAAAGGCGTGACACCCTGCTGCCAAGGCCTCATCGGTGGGAAAAACGTGGGCAACGAAATGAGAAAAATCGTGGGATAATGAGCTTGGATGTGGCTAGACAAACTCAACAATGTTGGTGGCGAAGCTAACGATGATGCATGCTACGCGAAGGCCAAATCACTGGGGGGATTTTGAGCATGCGGAGTGCCTCGTCGCAGGCCCTCGAGGCGACGGATGCGGGGCTGGATCCCGACGCCCAGGCTTGCCTTGGCGGACTCGTTGCGCAGCGATCGACACGATCGAGCAACCACACGGCCAGCTCGTGACACCCTGCTGCCAAGGCCTCATCGGTGGGAGCAATGAGAAAAATCGTGGAGAGCTGGATGTGGCTAGACAAACGGTTGGTGGCGAAGCTAACGATGATGCATGCTACGCGAAGGCCAAATCACAGGGGGGATTTTGAGCATGCGGAGTGAGGCCCTCGAGGCGACGGATGCTGCTGCCAAGGCCTCATCCACACGGCCAGCCAGGGCAAGGCGTGACACCCTGCTGCCAAGGCCTCATCGGTGGGAAAGTGGGCAACGAACTGAGAAAAATCGTGGAATAATGAGCTGGGATGTGGCTAGACAAACTCGACGGTGTTGGTGGCGAAGCTAACGATGATGCATGCTACGCGAAGGCCAAATCACTGGGGGGATTTTGAGCATGCGGAGTGCCTGATCGCAGGCCCTCGAGGCGACGGATGCGGGGCTGGATCCCGAAGCCCAAGCTTGCCTAGGCGGACTCATTGCGCAGCGCGATCGACGACACGATCGTCGGCCAGCCGTGGCAAGGCGTGACACCCCTACTGCCAAGGCCTCATCGGTGGGAAAATGTGGGCAACGAAATGAGAAAAATCGTGGGATAATGAGCTAGGATATAGCTAGACAAGATCGACGGTTTGGGCGGCGAGGCTAATGATGATGCATGCTACGCGAGGGCCAAATCGCTGGGCGGATTTTGAGCATGCAGAGTGCTTTGTCGCAGGCCCTTGAGGTGGCGGATGCGAGGCTGGATCCCGACGCCCAGGGTTTCCTTGGCGGACTCGTTGCGCAGTGTGATAGACGACACGATCGTCGGCCATTAGCAATGAGTGAGCCACAAGGCCAGCCAGGGCAAGGCGTGACACCCTGCTGCCAAGGCCTCATCGGTGGGAAAGTGGTGGGCAACGAAATGAGAAAAATCATGGGATAATAAGCTAGGATGTGGCTACACAAGCTCGACGGTGTGCGCGGCGAAGCTAATGATGACGCATGCTATGTAAGGGCCAAATCGCTGGGGGGATTTTGAGCATGCGGAGTGCTTCGTCGCAGTCCCTCTAGGTGGCGGATGCGGGGCTGGATTCCGATGCCAGGGCTTGCCTCGGCGGACTCGTTGCGCACAGCGATCAACGAGACGATCGTCGGCCGTTAGCAATGAGTGAGCCACACGGCCAGCCAGGGCAAGGCGTGACACTCCTGCTGCCAAGGCCTCATCGGTGGGAAAAACATGGGCAACGAAATGAGAAAAATCGTGGGATAATGAGCTTGGATGTGGCTACACAAGCTCGACGATGTGGTGGCGAGGCTAATGATGATGCATGCTACGCGAAGGCCAAATCGTTGGGCGGGGCTAGAGCATGACGCCCAGGCTTGCCTGGGCGGACTCGTTGCGCAGCGCGATCGACGACACGATCGTCGGCCGTTAGCAATGAGGGAGCCACACGGCCAGCTAGGGCAAGGCGTGACACCCTGCTGCCAAGGCCTCATCGGTGGGAATGTGGTGGGCAACGAACTGAGAAAAATCGTGGAATAATGAGCTGAGATGTGGCTAGACAAACTCGACGGTGTTGGTGGCGAAGCTAACGATGATGCATGCTACGCGAAGGCCAAATCACAGGGGGGATTTTGAGCATGCGGAGTGCCTGATCGCAGGCCCTCGAGGCGACGGATGCGGGGCTGGATCCCGACGCCCAGGCTTGCCTAGGCGGACTAGTTGCGCAGCGCGATCGACGACACGATCGTCGGCCAGCCATGGCAAGGCGTGACACCCCTGCTGCCAAGGCCTCATCAGTGGGAAAATGTGGGCAACGAAATGAGGAAAATCGTGGGATAATGAGCTGGGATGTGGCTAGGCAAACTCGACGGTGTGGGCCGCGAAGCTAATGATAATGCATGCTACGCGAAGGCCAAATCGCTGGGCGAATTTTGAGCATGCAGAGTGCTTTGTCACAGGCCCTTGAGGTGGCGGATGCGAGGCTGGATCCCGACGCCCAGGGTTTCCTTGGCGGACTCGTTGTGCAGTGCGATAGACGACACGATCGTCGGCCATTAGCAATGAGTGAGCCACACGGCCAACCAGGGCAAGGCGTGACACCCTGCTGCCAAGGCCTCATCGGTGGGAAAAACATGGGCAACGAAATGAGCAAAATCATGGGATAACATGCTGGGATGTGGCTACACAAGCTCGACGGTGTGGGCGGCGAGGCTAATGATGATGCATGCTACGCGAGGGCCAAATCGCTAGGGGGATGTTGAGCATGCGGAGTGCTTCGTCGCAGGCCCTCGATGTGGTGGATGCGGGGCTGGATCCCGATGCACTGGCTTGCCTAGGCGAACTCGTTGCGCAACGCGATCAATGACATGATCATCGGCCGTTAGCAATGAGTGAGCCACACGGCCAACCAGGGCCGGCGTGACACCCTGCCGGCCAAGGCCTCATCGGTGGGAAAACATGGGCACGAAATGAGAAAAATCAGGGGATAACAAGCTGGGTGTGGCTACACATCTCGCCGGTGTGGACGGCGAGGCTAATGATGATGCATGCTACGAGGGCAAATCTTGGGGGATTTGAGCAGCTGAGTGCTTGCGTTCCGTAGCGCTCGAGTTAGCGGATGCGGGGTTGGATCCCGACGCCCATGCCTGGCTCGGCGGACATCGTTGCGCATCAGCGATCAATGACAGACGATCGTCACCGTTATCCATGGGTGAGCCACCACGGCCAGCCCAGGAAGGCGTGACACTCCTGCTGCCAAAGATGCCTCCAAGTCGGTGGGAAAAACGTGGGCAACAAAATGAGAGAAATCGTGGGATAATAAGCTGGGATGTGGCTACACAAGCTCGACGGTGTGGGCGGCGAGGCTAACGATTATGCATGCAACGCGAGGGCCAAATCGCTGGGGGGATTTGAGCATGCGGAGTGCTTCGTCGCAGGCCCTCGAGGCGACAGATGTGGTGCTGGATCCCGACGCCCAGGCTTGCCTAGGTGGACTCGTTGTGTAACGCGATCGACGATACGATCGTCGGCCGTTAGCAATGAGGGAGCCACACGACCAGCCATGGCAAGGCGTGACACCCCTGTTGCCAAGGCCTCATTGGTGGGAAAAACGTGGGCAACGAAATGAGAAAAATAGTGGGATAATGAGCTGGGATGTGGCTAGGTAAACTCGACGGTGTGGGCCGCGAAGCTAATGATGTTGCATGCTACGCGAAGGCCAAATCTCTGGGCGGATTTTGAGCATGCAGAGTGCTTTGTCGCAGGCCCTTGAGGTGGCGGATGCGAGGCTGGATCCCGACGCCCAGGGTTTCCTTGGCGGACTCGTTGCGCAGTGCGATAGACGACACGATCGTCGGCCATTAGCAATGAGTGAGCCACACGGCCAGCCAGGGCAAGGCGTGACACCCTGCTGCCAAGGCCTCATCGGTGGGAAACTGGTGGGCAACGAAATGAGAAAAATCATGGGATAATAAGCTAGGATGTGGCTACACAAGCTCGACGGTGTGCGCGGCGAAGCTAATGATGACGCATGCTATGTAAGGGCCAAATCGCTGGGGGGATTTTGAGCATGCGGAGTGCTTCGTCGCAGTCCCTCTAGGTGGCGGATGCGGGGCTGGATTCCGATGCCAGGGCTTGCCTCGGCGGACTCGTTGCGCACCGCGATCAACGAGACGATCGTCGGCCGTTAGCAATGAGTGAGCCACACGGCCTGCCAGGGCAAGGCGTGACACCCTGCTGCCAAGGCCTCGTCGGTGGGAAAAACATGGGCAACGAAATGAGAAAAATCATGGGATAACAAGCTGGGATGTGGCTACACAAGCTCGACGGTGTGGGCGGCGAGGCTAATGATGATGCATGCTACGCGAGGGCCAAATCGTTGGGGGGATTTTGAGCATGCGGAGTGCTTCGTCGTAGGCGCTCGAGGTTGCGGATGCGGGGCTGGATCCCGACGCCCAGGCCTGGCTCGGCGGACTCGTTGCGCATCGCGATCAATGACACGATCGTCGGTCGTTAGCAATGGGTGAGCCACACGGCCAGCTAGGGAAAGGCGTGACACTCCTGCTGCCAAGGCCTCATCGGTGGGAAAAATGTGGGCAACGAAATGAGAAAAATCGTGGGATAATGAGCTTGGATGTGGCTAGACAAACTCAACGATGTTGGTGGCGAAGCTAACGATGATGCATGCTACGCGAAGGCCAAATCACTGGGGGGATTTTGAGCATGCGGAGTGCCTCGTCGCAGGCCCTCGAGGCGACGGATGCGGGGCAGGATCCCGACGCCCAGGCTTGCCTTGGCGGTCTCGTTTCGCAGCGCGATCGACGACACGATCGTCGGCCGTTAGCAATGAGGGAGCCACACGGCCAGCCAGGGCAAGGCGTGACACCCTGCTGCCAAGGCCTCATCGGTGGGAAAGTGGTGGGCAACAAACTGAGAAAAATCGTGGAATAATGAGCTGGGATGTGGCTAGACAAACTCGACGGTGTTGGTGGCGAAGCTAACGATGATGCATGCTACGCGAAGGCCAAATCACTGGGGGGATTTTGAGCATGCGGAGTGCCTGATCGCAGGCCCTCAAGGCGACGGATGCGGGGCTGGATCCCGACGCCCAGGCTTGCCTAGGCGGACTAGTTGCGCAGCGCGATCGACGACACGATCGTCGGCCAGCCATGGCAAGGCGTGACACCCCTGCTGCCAAGGCCTCATCAGTGGGAAAATGTGGGCAACGAAATGAGGAAAATCGTGGGATAATGAGCTGGGATGTGGCTAGGCAAACTCGACGGTGTGGGCCGCGAAGCTAATGATAATGCATGCTACGCGAAGGCCAAATCGCTGGGCGAATTTTGAGCATGCAGAGTGCTTTGTCACAGGCCCTTGAGGTGGCGGATGCGAGGCTGGATCCCGACGCCCAGGGTTTCCTTGGCGGACTCGTTGTGCAGTGCGATAGACGACACGATCGTCGGCCATTAGCAATGAGTGAGCCACACGGCCAGCCAGGGCAAGGCGTGACACCCTGCTGCCAAGGCCTCATCGGTGGGAAACTGGTGGGCAACGAAATGAGAAAAATCATGGGATAATAAGCTAGGATGTGGCTACACAAGCTCGACGGTGTGCGCGGCGAAGCTAATGATGACGCATGCTATGTAAGGGCCAAATCGCTGGGGGGATTTTGAGCATGCGGAGTGCTTCGTCGCAGTCCCTCTAGGTGGCGGATGTGGGGCTGGATTCCGATGCCAGGGCTTGCCTCGGCGGACTCGTTGCGCACCGCGATCAACGAGACGATCGTCGGCCGTTAGCAATGAGTGAGCCACACGGCCAACCAGGGCAAGGCGTGACACCCTGCTGCCAAGGCCTCATCGGTGGGAAAAACATTGGCAACGAAATGAGAAAAATCATGGGATAACAAGCTGGGATGTGGCTACACAAGCTCGACGGTGTGGACGGCGAGGCTAATGATGATGCATGCTACGCGATGGCCAAATCGTTGGGGGGATTTTGAGCATGCGGAGTGCTTCGTCGTAGGCCCTCGAGGTTGCGGATGCGGGGCTGGATCCCGACGCCCAGGCCTGGCTCGGCGGACTCGTTGCGCATCGCGATCAATGACACGATCGTCGGCCGTTAGCAATGGGTGAGCCACACGGCCAGCTAGGGAAAGGCGTGACACTCCTGCTGCCAAGGCCTCATCGGTGGGAAAAACGTGGGCAACGAAATGAGAAAAATCGTGGGATAATGAGCTTGGATGTGGCTAGACAAACTCAACGATGTTGGTGGCGAAGCTAACGATGATGCATGCTACGCGAAAGCCAAATCACTGGGGGGATTTTGAGCATGCGGGGTGCCTCGTCGCAGGCCCTCGAGGCGACGGATGCGGGGCTGGATCCCGACGCCCAGGCTTGCCTTGGCGGACTCGTTGCGCAGCGTGATCGACGACACGATAGTCGGCCAGCCATGGCAAGGCGTGACACCCCTGCTGCCAAGGCCTCATCAGTGGGAAAATGTGGGCAACGAAATGAGGAAAATCGTGGGATAATGAGCTGGGATGTGGCTAGGTAAACTCGACGGTGTGGGCCGCGAAGCTAATGATAATGCATGCTACGCGAAGGCCAAATCGCTGGGCGGATTTTGAGCATGCAGAGTGCTTTGTCGCAGGCCCTTGAGGTGGCGGATGCGAGGCTGGATCCCGACGCCCAGGGTTTCCTTGGCGGACTCGTTGTGCAGTGCGATAGACGACACGATCGTCGGCCATTAGCAATGAGTGAGCCACACGGCCAGCCAGGGCAAGGCGTGACACCTTGCTGCCAAGGCCTCATCGGTGGGAAAGTGGTGGGCAACGAAATGAGAAAAATCATGGGATAATAAGCTAGGATGTGGCTACACAAGCTCGACGGTGTGCGCGGCGAAGCTAATGATGACGCATGCTATGTAAGGGCCAAATCGCTGGGGGGATTTTGAGCATGCGGAGTGCTTCGTCGCAGTCCCTCTAGGTGGAGGATGCGGGGCTGGATTCCGATGCCAGGGCTTGCCTCGGCGGACTCGTTGCGCACCGCGATCAACGAGACGATCGTCGGCCGTTAGCAATGAGTGAGCCACACAACCAGCCAGGGCAAGGCGTGACACCCTGCTGCCAAGGCCTCATCGGTGGGAAAAACATGGGCAACGAAATGAGAAAAATCATGGGATAACAAGCTGGGATGTGGCTACACAAGCTCGACGGTGTGGGCGGCGAGGCTAATGATGATGCATGCTACGCGAAGGCCAAATCGCTGGGGGGATTTTGAGCATGCGGAGTGCTTCATCGCAGGCCCTCGAGGCGACGGATGTGGGGCTGGATCCCGACGCCCAGACTTGCCTTGGCGGACTCGTTACGTAGCGCGATCGACGATACGATCGTCGGCCGTTAGCAATGAGGGAGCCACACGACCAGCCATGGCAAGGCGTGACACCCCTGCTGCCAAGGCCTCATCGGTGGGAAAAACATGGGTAACGAAATGAGAGAAATCGTGGGATAATGAGCTGGGATGTGGCTAGACAAACTCGACGGTGTGGGCCGCGAAGCTAATGATGATGTATGCTACGCGAAGGCCAAATCACTGGGGGGATTATGAGCATGCAGAGTGCTTCGTCGCAGGCCCTCGAGGTGGCAGATGCGGGGCTAGATCCCGACGCCCAGGCTTTCCTTGGCGGACTCGTTGCGCAGTGCGATCGACGACACAATCGTCGGCCGTTAGCAATGAGTGAGCCACACGGCCAGCCAAGGCAAGGCGTGACACCCTGCAGACAAGGCCTCATCGGTGGGAAAAAAGTGAGCAACGAAATGAGAAAAATCATGGGAAAATAAGCTGGGATGTGGCTACACAAGCTCGACGGTGTGGGTGGCGAAGCTAATGATGATGGATGCTACGCGAGGACAAAATCGCTGGGGGGATTTTGAGCATGTTGAGTGCTTCGTCGCAGGCCCTCGAGGTGGTGGATGCGGGGCTGGATCCCGACTCCCTGGCTTGCCTCGGCGGACTCGTTGCGCACCGCGATCAACGACACGATCGTCGACTGTTAGCAATGAGTGAGCCACACAGCCAGCCAAGGCAAGGCGTGAGACCCTGCTGCCAAGGCCTCATCGGTGGGAAAAACATTGGCAACGAATTGGGAAAAATCGTGGGATAATAAGCTGGGATGTGGCTACACAAGCTCGACGGTGTGGGCGACGAAGCTATTGATGACGCATGCGACACGAGGGCCAAATCGCTGGGTGGATTTTGAGCATGCGGGGTGCTTCCTCGCAGGCCCTCGAGGTGGTGGATGCGGGGCTGGATCCCGACGCCCTGGCTTGCCTCGGCGGACTCGTTGCGCATCGCGACCAACGGCACGATCGTCGACCGTTAGCAATGAGTGAGCCACACAGCCAGCCAGGGCAAGGCGTGAGACCCTGCTGCCAAGGCCTCATCGGTGGGAAAAACGTGGGCAACGAAATGAGAAAAATCGTGGGATAATAAGCTGGGATGTGGCTACACAAGCTCGACGGCGTGGGCGGCGAGGCTAATGATGATGCATGCTACGCGAGGGCCAAATCGCTGGGGGAATTTTAAGCATGCGGAGTGCTTCGTCGCAGGCCCTCGAGGCGACGGATGCGAGGTTGGGTCCCGATGCCCAGGCTTGCCTAGGCAGACTCGTTGCGTAGCGCGATGGACGACACGATCGTCGGCCGTTAGCAATGAGGGAGCCACACGACCAGCCATGGCAAGGCGTGACACCCCTGCTGCCAAGGCCTCATCGGTGGGAAAAACGTGGGCAACAAAATGAGAAAAATCGTGGGATAATGAGCTGGGATGTGGCTGGACAAACTCGACAGTGTTGGTGGCGAAGCTAACGATGATGCATGCTACGTGAAGGCCAAATCGTTGGGGGGATTTTGAGCATGCGGAGTGCTTCGTCGTAGGGCCTCGAGGCGGCGGATGCAGGGCTGCATCCCGATGCGAAGGCTTGCCTTGGCGGACTCGTTGCGCTCCACGGTCGATGACATCATCGTCAACCATTAGCAATGAGTGAGCCACACGACCAGCTTGGGCGAGGCGTGACACCCCTGCTGCCAAGGCCTCATCGGTGGGAAAAACGTGGGCAACGAAATGAGAAAAATCATGGGATAATGAGCTGGGATGTGGCTAGACAAACTCGACGGTGTTGGTGGTGAAGCTAACGATGATGCATGCTACGCGAAGGCCAAATCGCTGGGGGGATTTTGAGCATGCGGAGTGCTTCGTCGCAGGCCCTTGAGGCAACGGATGCGGGGCTGGATCCCGACACCCAGGCTTTCCTTGGCGGACTCGTTGCGCAGTGCGATCGACGATACGATCGTCGGCCGTTAAGCCAATGAGGAGCCACCACGGACCAGCCATGGCAAGGCGTGGACACCCTGCTGCCCAAGGGCCTCATCGGTGGGAAAAAACGTGGGCAACGAAATGAGAAAAATCGTGGGATAAGAAGCTGGGAGTGCACACAAGATCGACGGCACCTACTCGTGGGCGGCGAGGCTAATGATGATGCATGCTACGCGAGCGGGCCAAATCGATGGGGGGATTTTAAGCATGCGGAGTGCTTCGTCGCAGGCCTCGAGGCGACGGATGCGGGGTTGGTCCCGATGGCCCAGGCTTGCTGGCAGACTCGTTGCGTAGCGCCGAATGGACGACAACGATCGCTCGGCCCGTTAGCAATGAGGGGAGCCACACGACCAGCCATGGCAAGGCTGGCGACACCCCCTGCTCGCCAAGGCCTCATCGGTTGGAAAAACGTGGGCAACGAAATGAGAAAAATCGTGGGATAAATGAGCTGGGGATGTGGCTGGACAAACTCGACGGTGTGGGTGGCGAACGCAACGATGGATGCATGCTACGCGAAGGCCACCAAATCGCTGGGGAATTTTGAGCATGCAGAGTGCTTCGTCGTAGGGCCCGAGGCGGGCAGAGAGAGATCGCATTTTTTTTTGGGGCTGCATCCCGATTTCGAAGGCTTGCCTTGGCGGACTCGTGCGCTCCGCGGTCGATTGACTATTCGTCAGCCATAGCAATGAGGTGAGCCAAACGACCGCTTGGGCGAGGCGTGACCACCCCTGCTGCCAAGGCCTCATCGGGTGGGAAAAAAAGTGGCACAACGAAAATGAGAAAAAATCATGGGATAATGAGCTGGGATGTGGCTAGGACAAACTCGACGGGTTGGGGTGAAAGTAACGATGATGCATGGGCCACGCGAAGGCCAAATCGCTGGGCGATTTTGAGCTGCCGGAGTGCTTCGTCGAAGGCCCTTGAAGGCAACGGATGCCGGGGGCTGGATCCCGACGCCAGGCTTGCCGAGGCGGACTCGTTACGTAGCGCGATCGACGATCGATCGTCGGCCGTTAGCAATGAGGGAAGCACACACGAACAGCCATGGCAAGGCGTGACACCCTGCTGCCAAGGCCTCATCGGTGGAAAAAGGTGGGCAACGAAATGAGGAAAAATCATGGGATAAATAAGCTGGGATGTGGCTACACAAGCTTGACGGTGTGTGCGGCGAGGCTAATGATGATGCATGCTACGCGAGGGCCAAATCGCTGGGGGGATTTTGAGCATGCGGAGTGCTTCGTCGTAGGCCCTCGAGATTGCGGATGCGGGGCTGGATCCCGACGCCCAGGCTTTCCTTGGCGGACTCGTTGCGCTGTGCGATCGACGACACGATCGTCGGCCGTTAACAATGAGTGAGCCACAAGGCCCGCCAGGGCAAGGCGTGAGACCCTGCTGCCAAGGCCTTATCGATAGGAGAAACGTGGGCAACGAAATGAGAAAAATCAATGGATAATGAGCTGGGATGTGGGTAGACAAACTCGACGGTGTTGGTGGCGAAGCTAACGATGATGCATGCTACGCGAAGGCAAAATCGCTGGGTGGATTTTGAGCATGCGGAGTGCTTCGTCATAGGCCCTCAAGGCGACGGATGCGGGGCTGGATCCCGACGCTCAGGCTTGCCTTGGCGGACTCGTTGCGCAATGCGATGGACGACACGATCGTCGGCCGTTAGCAATGAGGGAGCCACACAACCAGCCATGGCAAGGCGTGACACCCCTGCTGCCAAGGCCTCATCGGTGGGAAAAACGTGGGCAACGAAATGAGAAAAATCGTGGGATAATGAGCTGGGATGTGGCAAGACAAACTCGACGGTGGGGGCCACGAAGCAAATGATGTTGCAAGCTACGTTAAGGCCAAATCGCTGGGGGGATTTTGAGCATGCAGAGTGCTTCGTCGCAGGCCCTCGAGGTGGCGGATGCAGGGCTGGATCCCGACTCCAAGGCTTGCCTCGGCGGACTAGTTGTGCACCGCGATCAACGACACGATCGTCGGCCGTTAGCAATGAGTGAGCCACACGGCCAGTCAAGGCAAGGCGTGACACCTTGCTGCCAAGGCCTCATCGGTGGGAAAAACGTGGGCAACGAAATGAGAGAAATCGTGGGATAATGAGCTGGGATGTGGCTAGATAAACTCAACGGTGTAGGCCGCGAAGCTAATGATGATGCATGCTACGCGAAGGCCAAATCGCTGGGGGGATTTTGAGCATGCAAACTGCTTCGTCGCAGGCGCCCGAGGTGGCGAATGCGAGGCTGGATCCCAACGCCTAGGCTTTCCTTGGCGGACTCGTTGCGCAGTGCGATTGACGACACGATCGTCGACCGTTAGCAATGAGTGAGCCAAACGACCAGCCAGGGCAAGGCGTGATACCCTTCTGCCAAGACCTCATCGGTAGGAAAAAGGTGGGCAACGAAATGAGAAAAATCATGGCATAATAAGCTAGGATGTGGCTACACAAGCTCGACGGTGTGGGCGACGAAGCTAATGATGACGCATGCTACGCGAGGGCCAAATCGCTAGGGGGATTTTGAGCAAGCGGAGTGCTTCGTCGCAGGCCCTCGAGTTGGCGGATTCGGGGCTGGATCTCGACGCCCAGGCTTGCCTCGGCAGACTCATTGCGCAGCGCGATCGACGACACGATCGTCGACCGTTCGCAATGAGGGAGCCACACGACCAGCCATGGCAAGGCGTGACACCCCTGCTGCCAAGGCCTCATCGGTGGGAAAAACGTGGGCAACGAAATGAGAAAAATCGTGGGATAATGAGCTGGGATGTGGCAAGACAAACTCTACGGTGGGGGCCACGAAGCAAATGATGTTGCAAGCTACGTGAAGGCCAAATCGCTGGGGGGATTTTGAGAATTCGGAGTGCTTCGTCGTAGGCCCTCGAGGTTGCGGATGTGGGGCTGGATCCCGACGCCCAGGCTTGCCTCGGCGGACTCGTTGCGCACCGCGATCAATGACATGATCGTCGGCCGTTAGCAATGAGTGAGGCACACGGCCAGCCAGGGCAAGGCGTGACACCCCTGCTGCCAAGGCCTCATCGGTGGGAAAAACGTGGGCAACGAAATGAGAAAAATCGTGGGATAATGAGCTGGGATGTGGCTAGACAAACTCGACGGTGTTGGTGGCGAAGCTAATGATGATGCATGCTACGCGACGGCCAAATCGCTGGGGAGATTTTGAGCATGCGGAGTGCTTCGTCGTAGGGCCTCGAGGCGGCAGATGCAGGGCTGCATCCCTATGCGCAGGCTTGCCTTAGCGGACTCATTGCACTCCGCGGTCGATGACATCATCGTCAGTCATTAGCAATGGGTAAGCCACACGACCGGCCTGGGCAAGGCGTGACACCCCTACTGCCAAGGCCTCATCGGTGGGAAAAACGTGGGCAACGAAATGAGAAAAATCGTGGGATAATGAGCTGGGATGTGGCTAGACAAACTCGACGGTATTAGTGGCGAAGCTAACGATGATGCATGCTACGCGAAGGCCAAATCGCTGGGGGGATTTTGGGCATGCGGAGTGCTTCATCGCAGGCCCTCGAGGCGACGGATGTGGGGCTGGATCCCGACGCCCAGGCATGCCTTGGCGGACTCGTTACGTAGCGCGATCAACGATACGATCGTCGGCCGTTAGCAATGAGGGAGCCACACGACCAGCCATGGCAAGGCGTGACACCCCTGCTGCCAAGGCCTCATCGGTAGGAAAAACGTGGGCAACGAAATGAGAAAAATCGTGGGATAATGAGCTGGGATGTGGCTAGACAAACTCGACGGTATTAGTGGCGAAGCTAACGATGATGCATGCTACGCGAAGGCCAAATCGCTGGGGGGATTTTGGGCATGCGGAGTGCTTCATCGCAGGCCCTCGAGGCGACGGATGTGGGGCTGGATCCCGACGCCCAGGCTTGCCTTGGCGGACTCGTTACGTAGCGCGATCAACGATACGATCGTCGGCCGTTAGCAATGAGGGAGCCACACGACCAGCCATTGCAAGGCGTGACACCCCTGCTGCCAAGGCCTCATCGGTGGGAAAAACGTGGGCAACGAAATGAGAGAAATCGTGGGATAATGAGCTGGGATGTGGCTAGACAAACTCGACGGTGTGGGTCGCGAAGCTAAGCATGATGCATGCTACGCGATGGCCAAATCACTGGGGGGATTTTGAGCATGCAAAGTGCTTCGTCGCAGGCCCTCGAGGTGGCGGATGCGGGGCTAGATCCCGACGCCCAGGCTTTTTTTGGCGGACTCGTTGCGCAGTGCGATCGATGACACGATCGTCGACCGTTAGCAATGAGTGAGCCACACGGCCAGCCAAGGCAAGGCGTGACACCCTGCTGCGAAGGCCTCATCGGTGGGAAAAAGGTGGGCAACGAAATGAGAAAAATCATGGGATAATAAGCTGGGATGTGGCTACACAAGCTCGACGGTGTGGGTGGCGAAGCTAATGATGATGGATGCTACGCGAGGGCCAAATCGTTGGGTGATTTTGAGCATGGGGAGTGCTTCGTCGCAGGCCCTCGATGCGGCGGATGCAGCGCTGCATCCCGATGCCCAGGCTTGCCTTGGCGAACTCATTGCGCATCGCGATCGATTACATCATCGTCAGCCATTAGCAATGAGTGAGCCACACGACCAGCCTGGGCAAGGCGTGACACCCCTGCTGCCAAGGCCTCATCGGTGGGAAAAATGTGGGCAACGAAATGAGAAAAATCGTGGGATAATGAGCTGGGATATGGCTAGACAAACTCGACGGTGTTGGTGGCGAAGCTAACGATGGTGCATGCTACGCGAAGGCCAAATCGCTAGAGGGATTTTGAGCATGCGGAGTGCTTCGTCGTAGGCCCTCAAGGCAACGGATGCGGGGCTGGATCCCGACGCCCAGGCTTGCCTAGGCGGACTCGTTGCGCAGCGCGATCGACGACACAAACGTCGGCCGTTAGCAATGAGGGAGCCACACGGCCGGCCATGGCAAGGCGTGACACCCCTGCTGCCCAGGTCTCATCGGTGGGAAAAATGTGGGCAACGAAATCAGAGAAATCGTGGGATAATGAGCTGGGATGTGGCTAGATAAACTCGACGGTGTGGGCCGGGAAGCTAATGATGATGCATGCTACGCGAAGGCTAAATCACTGGGGGGATTTTGAGCATGCAGAGTGCTTTCTCGCAGGGCCTAGAGGTAGCGGATGTGGGGCTGGATCCCGACGCCTAGGCTTTCCTTGGCGGACTCGTTGCGCAGTGCGATCGACGACACGATCGTTGGCCGTTAACAATGAGTGAGCCACACGGCCAGCCAGGGCAAGGCGTGAGACCCTGCTTCCTAGGCCTCATCAGAAGGAAAAACATGGGCAACGAATGAGAAAAATCATGGGATAATGAGCTGGGATGTGGCTAGACAAACTCGATGGTGTTGGTGGCGAAGCTAACGATGATGCATGCTACGCGAAGGCAAAATCGCTGGGTGGATTTTGAGCATGCGGAGTGCTTCGTCGTAGGCCCTTGAGGCGACGGATGCGGGGCTGGATCCCGACGCCCAGGCTTGCCTAGGCGGACTCGTTGCGCAGCGCGATGGACGACACGATCGTCGGCCGTTAGCAATGAGGGAGCCACACGACCAGCCATGGCAAGCGTGACACCCTTGCTGCCAAGGTCTCATCGGTGGGAAAAACGTGGGCAACGAATAGAAAAAAATCGTGGGATAAAGAGCTAGGATGTGGCTAGACAAACTCGACGGTGTGGGCCACGAAGCAAATGATGATGCATGCTACGCGAAGGACAAATCGCTGGGGGGATTTTGAGCATGCAGAGTGCTTCGTCGCAGGCCCTCGAGATTGCGGATGCGGGGCTGGATCCCGACGCCCAGGCTTGCCTCGGCGGACTCGTTGCGCATCGCGTTCAACGACACGATCGTTGGCTGTTAGCAATGAGTGAGCCACACGGCCAGCCAGGGCAAGGCGTGACACCCCTGCTGCCAAGGCCTCATCGGTGGGAAAAACGTGGGCAGCAAAATGAGAAAAATCATGGGATAATGAGCTGGGATGTGGCTAGAAAAACTCGACGGTGTTGGTGGCGAAGCTAACGATGATGCATGCTACGCGAAGGCCAAATCGCTGTGGGGATTTTGAGCATGCGGAGTGCTTCGTCGTAGGCCCTCGAGGCGACGGATACGGGGCTCGATCCCGACGCCCAAGCTTGCCTAGGCGGACTCGTTGCACAGCACGATCGACGACACGATCATTGGCTGTTAGCAATAAGGGAGCCACACGGCCAGCCATGGCAAGGCTTGACACCCCTGCTGCCATGGCCTCATCGGTGGGAAAACGTGGGCAACGAAATGAGAGAAATCGTGGGATAATGAGTTGGGATGTGGCTAGATAAACTCGACGGTGTGGTCCGCGAAGCTAATGATGATGCATCCTACGCGAAGGCCAAATCGCTGGGGGGATTTTGAGCATGCAGAGTACTTCGTCGCAGGCCCTCGAGGTGGCGGATGCGGGGCTGGAACCAGACACCCTGGCTTTCCTTGGCAGACTCGATGGGCAGTACGATCGACGACCGTTAGCAATGAGTGAGCCACACGGCCAGCCAGGGCAAGGCGTGACACCCTGCTGCCAAGGCCTCATCAGTGGGAAAAAGGTGGGCAACGAAATGAGAAAAATCATGGGATAATAAGCTGGGATGTGGCTACACAAGCTCGACGGTGTGGGCGGCGAAGCTAATGATGACGCATGCTACACGAGGGCCAAACCGATAGGGGGATTTTGAGCATGCGGAGTGCTTCGTCGCTGGCCCTCGAGGTGGCGGATGCGGGGTTGGATCCCGACGCCCTAGCTTGCCTCGACGGACTCGTTGTGCACCTCGATCAATGACACGATCGTCGACCGTTAGCAATGAGTGAGCCGCACGGCCAGTCAAGGCAAGGTGTGACACCCCTGCTGCCAAGGCCTCATCAGTGGGAAAAACGTGGGCAACGAAATGAGAAAAATTGTGGGATAATGAGCTGGGATGTGGCTAGACAAACTCGACGGTGTTGGTGGCGAAGCTAACGATGATGCATGCTACGCGAAGGCCAAATCACTGGGGGATTTTGAGCATGCGGAGTGCTTCGTCGCAGGCTCTCGAGGTGGCGGATGCAGGGCTGGATCCCGAGCCCTGGCCTTCCTCGGCGGACTTGTTGCGCACCGCGATCAACGACACGATCGTCGGCCGTTAGCAATGAGTGAGCCACACGGCCAGCTAGGGCAAGGCGTGACACCCTGCTGCCAAGGCCTCATCGTGGGAAAAATGTGGGCAACGAAATGAGAGAAATCGTGGGATAATGAGCTGGGATGTGGCTAGATAAACTCGACGGTGTGGGCGGCGAGGCTAATGATGATGCATGCTACGCTTGGGCCAAATCGCTAGGGGGATTTTGAGCATGCGGAGTGCTTGGTCGTAGGCCCTCGAGGTGGCGGATGTGGGGCCGGATCTCGACGCCCAGGCTTGCCTTGGCGGACTCGTTGCGCACCGCGATCAACGACACGATCGTCGGCCGTTAGCAATGAGTGAGCCACACGGCCAACCAGGGCAAGGCGTGAGACCCTGCTGCCAAGGCCTCATCGGTGGGAAAAACGTGGGCAACGAAATGGAAAAAATCGTGGGATAATAAGCTAGGATGTGGCTACACAAGCTTGACGGCGTGGGCGGCGAGGCTAATGATGATGCATGCTACGCGAGGGCCAAATCGCTGGGGGGATTTTGAGCATGCGGAGTGCTTCGTCGTAGGCCCTCAAGGTTGCAGATGCGGGGCTGGATCCCGATGCCCAGGCTTGCCTCGGTGGACTCGTTGCGCACCGTGATCAACGACACGATCGTCGGTCGTTAGCAATGAGTGAGTCACACGGCCAGCCAGGGCAAGGCGTGACACCCCTATCGCCAAGGCCTCATCGGTGGGAAAAATTGTGGGATAATGAGCTGGGATGTGGCTAGACAAACTCGATGGCGTCGGTGGCGAAGCTAACGATGATGCAAGCTACGTGAAGGCCAAATCACTGGGGGGATTTTGAGCATGCGGAGTGCTTCGTCGCAGGCTCTCGAGGTGGCGGATGCAGGGCTGGATCCCGACGCCCTGGCCTTCCTCGGCGGACTTGTTGCGCACCGCGATCAACGACACGATCGTCGGCCGTTAGCAATGAGTGAGTCACACGGCCAGCCAGGGCAAGGCGTGACACCCCTGTTGCCAAGGCCTCATCGGTGGGAAAAATTGTGGGATAATGAGCTGCGATGTGGCTAGACAAACTCGACGGTGTTGGTGGCGAAGCTAACGATGATGCATGCTACGCGAAGGCCAAATCACTGGGGGGATTTTGAGCATGCGGAGTGCTTTGTCGCAGGCTCTCGAGGTGGCGGATGCAGGGCTGGATCCCGAAGCCCTGGCCTTCCTCGGCGGACTTGTTGCGCACCGCGATCAACGACACGATCGTCGGCCGTTAGCAATGAGTGAGCCACACGGCCAGCTAGGGCAAGGCGTGACACCCTGCTGCCAAGGCCTCATCGGTGGGAAAAATGTGGGCAACAAAATGAGAGAAATCGTGGGATAATGAGCTGGGATGTGGCTAGATAAACTCGACGGTGTGGGCGGCGAGGCTAATGATGATGCATGCTACGCTTGGGCCAAATCGCTAGGGGGATTTTGAGCATGCGGAGTGCTTGGTCGTAGGCCCTCGAGGTGGCGGATGTGGGGCCGGATCTCGACGCCCAGGCTTGCCTTGGCGAACTCGTTGCGCACCGCGATCAACGACACGATCGTCGGCCGTTAGCAATGAGTGAGCCACACGGCCAACCAGGGCAAGGCGTGAGACCCTGCTGCCAAGGCCTCATCGGTGGGAAAAACGTGGGCAACGAAATGGAAAAAATCGTGGGATAATAAGCTAGGATGTGGCTACACAAGCTTGACGGTGTGGGCGGCGAGGCTAATGATGATGCATGCTACGCGAGGGCCAAATCGCTGGGGGGATTTTGAGTATGCGGAGTGCTTCGTCGTAGGCCCTCAAGGTTGCAGATGCGGGGCTGGATCCCGATGCCCAGGCTTGCCTCGATGGACTCGTTGCGCACCGTGATCAACGACACGATCGTCGGCCGTTAGCAATGAGTGAGTCACACGGCCAGCTAGGGCAAGGCGTGACACCCCTGTCGCCAAGGCCTCATCGGTGGGAAAAATTATGGGATAATGAGCTGGGATGTGGCTAGACAAACTCGACGGTGTTGGTGGCGAAGCTAACGATGATGCATGCTACGCAAAGGCCAAATCGCTGGGGAGATTTTGAGCATGCGGAGTGCTTCGTCGCAGGCTCTCGAGGTGGCGGATGCAGGGCTGGATCCCGACGCCCTGGCCTTCCTCGGCGGACTTGTTGCGCACCGCGATCAATGACACGATCGTCGGCCGTTAGCAATGAGTGAGTCACACGGCCAGCCAGGGCAAGGCGTGACACCCCTGTCGCCAAGGCCTCATCGGTGGGAAAAAGTGTGGGATAATGAGCTGGGATGTGGCTAGACAAACTCGACGGTGTTGGTGGCGAAGCTAACGATGATGCATGCTACGCGAAGGCCAAATCGCTGGGGGGATTTTGAGCATGCGGAGTGCTTCGTCGCAGGCTCTCGAGGTGGCGGATGCAGGGTTGGATCCCGACGCCCTGGCCTTCCTCGGCGGACTTGTGCGCC
>JAJFZO010000871.1:0-24041 GCA_021397835.1 Moringa oleifera
GTGGGATAATGAGCTGAGATGTGGGTAGACAAGCTCGATGGTGTGGGCGACGAAGCTAACGATGATGCATGCGAGGCGAGGGCAAAATCGTTGGGGGGATCTCGAGCATGCGGAGTGCTTCGTCGTCGGCCCTCGAGGCGGCAAAAGAGGGGTTAGATCTCGACGCTCAGGCTTGCCTAGGCTGACTCATTGCGCAGCGCGATCGAAGACACGATCGTCGGCCGTTAGCAACGAGTGAGCCACACGGCCAGCCTGGGCACCCCTGCTGCCATGGCCTCATCGGTTGGAAACACGTGGGCAACGATGCGAGAATAATCGTGGGATAATGAGCTGGGATGTGGCTAGACAACCTCGATGGTGTGGGCTGCGAAGCTAACGATGATGCAAGCTACGTGAGGGCCAAATCGTTGAGGGGATTTCGTGTCTGCGGAGTGCTTCTTCGTAGGCCCTCGAGGCAGGAGACGTGGGGTTGGATCTCGACGCTCAGGCTTGCCTTGGCGGACTCTATGCGCAGCGAAATCGACGACACGATCATCGGCCGTTAGCAATGAGCGAGGCACACGGCCAGCCTCGGCACCCCTGCTTCCAAGGCCTCATTATTGGGAAAATTATGGGCAACGAAGGGAGAATAATCGTGGGATAGTGAGCTAGGATGTGGCTAGACAAGCTCCATGGTGTGGGCGGCGAAGCTAACGATGATGCATGCTACGTGAGGGCCGAATCTTTGGGGGGATTTCGAGCATGCGGAGTGCTTCATCGTAGGCCTTCGAGGCAGCAAGACGTGGGGTTGGATCTCGGCGCTCAGGCTTGCCTAGGCGGACTCGTTTCTGCAGCGCCATCGACAACACGATCGTCGGCCGTTAGCAACGAGCGAGCCACACGGCCAGCCTGGGCACCCCTGCTTCCAAGGCCTCATCGGTTGGAAAAACGTGGGCAACGAAGCGAGAATAATCGTGGGATAATAAGCTGAGATGTGGCTACACAAGCTCGATGGTGTGGGCGACGAAGCTAACGATGATGCATGCGAGGCGAGGGCAAAATCGTTGGGGGGATCTCGAGCATGCGGAGTGCTTCGTCGTCGGCCCTCGAGGCGGCAAAAGAGGGGTTAGATCTCGACGCTCAGGCTTGCCTAGGCTGACTCATTGCGCAGCGCGATCGACGACACGATCGTCGGCCGTTAGCAACGAGTGAGCCACACGGCCAGCCTGGGCACCCCTGCTGCCATGGCCTCATCGGTTGAAAACACGTGGGCAACGATGCGAGAATAATCGTGGGATAATGAGCTGGGATGTGGCTAGACAACCTCGATGGTGTGGGCTGCGAAGCTAACGATGATGCAAGCTACGTCAGGGCCAAATCGTTGAGGGGATTTCGTGTCTGCGGAGTGCTTCTTCGTAGGCCCTCGAGGCAGGAGACGTGGGGTTGGATCTCGACGCTCAGGCTTGCCTTGGCGGACTCTATGCACAGCGAAATCGACGACACGATCATCGGCCGTTAGCAATGAGCGAGGCACACGGCCAGCCTCGGCACCCCTGCTTCCAAGGCCTCATTATTGGGAAAATCGTGGGCAACGAAGGGAGAATAATCGTGGGATAATGAGCTAGGATGTGGCTAGACAAGCTCCATGGTGTGGGTGGCGAAGCTAACGATGATGCATGCTACGTGAGGGCCGAATCTTTGGGGGGATTTCGAGCATGCGGAGTGCTTCATCGTAGGCCTTCGAGGCAGCAAGACGTGGGGTTGGATCTCGGCGCTCAGGCTTGCCTAGGCAGACTCGTTGCGCAGCGCCATCGACAACACGATCGTCGGCCGTTAGCAACGAGCGAGCCACACGGCCAGGCTGGGCACCCCTGCTTCCAAGGCCTCATCGGTTGGAAAAACGTGGGCAATGAAGCGAGAATAATCGTGGGACAATAAGCTGAGATGTGGCTAGACAAGCTCGATGGTGTGGGCGATGAAGCTAACGATGATGCATGCGAGGCGAGGGCAAAATCGTTGGGGGGGATCTCGAGCATGCGGAGTGCTTCGTCGTCGGCCCTCGAGGCGGCAAAAGAGGGGTTAGATCTCGACGCTCAGGCTTGCCTCGGCGGACTCGTGACGCAGCACGATCGATGACACGATCGTTGGCCGTTAGCAATGAGTGAGCCACACGGCCAGCCTGGGCACCCTTACTGCCAAGGCCACATCGGTGGAAAAAACGTGGGCAATGAAGCGAGAATAATCGTAGGATAATGAGCTGGAATGTGGCTAGACAAGCTCGATGTTGCGGGCGGCGAAGCTAACGATGATGCAAGCTACGTGAGGGCCAAATCGTTAGGGGGATTTCGAGCCTGCGGAGTGCTTCGTCGTCAGCCCTCGAGGCGGCAGACGTGGGGACGGACCTC
Source organism: Moringa oleifera (assembly GCA_021397835.1). Taxonomy (NCBI): domain Eukaryota; kingdom Viridiplantae; phylum Streptophyta; class Magnoliopsida; order Brassicales; family Moringaceae; genus Moringa; species Moringa oleifera. The sequence continues at coordinate 2,385 of JAJFZO010000871.1, forward strand.
GACGCTCAGGCTTGCCTAGGCGGACTCGTTGCGCAGCGCGATCGACGACACGATCGTCGGCCGTTAGCAACGAGTGAGCCACACGGCCAGCCTGGGCACCCCTGCTGCCATGGCCTCATCGGTTGGAAACACGTGGGCAACGAAGCGAGAATAATCGTGGGATAATGAGCTGAGATGTGGCTAGATAAGCTCGATGGTGTGGGCGACGAAGCCGACGATGATGCTTGCGAGGTGAGGGCAAAATCGTTGGGGGGATCTCAAGCATGCGGAGTGCTTCGTCGTCGGCCCTCGAGGCTGCAAAAGAGGGGTTAGATCTCGATTTTCAGGCTTGCCTCGGCGGACTCGTGGCGCAGCGCGATCGATGACACGATCGTTGGCCTTTAGCAATGAGCAAGCCACACGGCCAGCCTGGGCACCCTTACTGCCAAAGCCACATAGGTGGAAAAAACGTGGGAATGAAGCGAGAATAATCGTAGGATAATGAGCTGGAATGTGGCTAGACAAGCTCCATGGTGTGGGCGGCGAAGCTAACGATGATGCATGCTACGTGAGGGCCGAATCTTTGGGCGGATTTCGAGCATGCGGAGTGCTTCATCGTAGGCCCTTGAGGCAGCAAGACGTGGGGTTGGATCTCGACGCTCAGGCTTCCCTAGGCGGACTCGTTGCGCAGCGCCATCGACAACACGATCGTCGGCCGTTAGCAACGAGCGAGCCACACGGCCAGCCTGGGCACCCCTGCTTCCAAGGCCTCATCGGTTGGAAAAACGTGGGCAACGAAGCGAGAATAATCGTGGGATAATGAGCCGAGATGTGGCTAGACAAGCTCGATGGTGTGGGCGACGAAGCTAACGATGATGCATGCGAGGCGAGGGCAAAATCGTTGAGGGTATCTCGAGCATGCGGAGTGCTTCGTCGTCGGCCCTCGAGGCGGCAAAAGAGGGGTTAGATCTCGATGCTCAGGCTTGCCTCGGCGGACTCATTGCGCAGCGCGATCGACGACACGATCGTCGGCCGTTAGCAACGAGTGAGCCACACGGCCAGCCTGGGCACCCTTACTGCCAAGGCCACATCGGTGGAAAAAACGTGGGCAATGAAGCGAGAATAATCGTAGGATAATGAGCTGGAATGTGGCTAGACAAGCTGATGTTGCGGGCGGCGAAGCTAACGATGATGCAAGCTACGTGAGGGCCAAATCGTTGAGGGGGATTTCGAGCTGCAGAGTGCTTCGTCGTAGGCCCTCGAGGCGGCAGACGTGGGGTTGGATCTCGACGCTCAGGCTTGCCTAGGCGGACTCATTGCGCAGCGCGATCGACGACACGATCGTCGGCCGTTAGCAACGAGTGAGCCACACGGCCAGCCTGGGCACCCCTGCTGCCATGGCCTCATCGGTTGGAAACACGTGGGCAACGAAGCGAGAATAATCGTGGGATAATGAGCTGAGATGTGGCTAGACAAGCTCGATGGTGTGGGCGACGAAGCCAACGATGATGCTTGCGAGGTGAGGGCAAAATCGTTGGGGGGATCTCGAGCATGCGGAGTGCTTCGTCGTCGGCCCTCGAGGCGGCAAAAGAGGGGTTAGATCTCGATGCTCAGGCTTGCCTCGGCGGACTCGTGGCGCAGCGCGATCGATGACACGATCGTTGGCCTTTAGCAATGAGCAAGCCACACGGCCAGCCTGGGCACCCTTACTGCCAAAGCCACATAGGTGGAAAAAACGTGGGCAATGAAGCGAGAATAATCGTAGGATAATGAGCTGGAATGTGGCTAGACAAGCTCCATGGTGTGGGCGGCGAAGCTAACGATGATGCATGCTACGTGAGGGCCGAATCTTTGGGCGGATTTCGAGCATGCGGAGTGCTTCATCGTAGGCCCTCGAGGCAGCAAGACGTGGGGTTGGATCTCGACGCTCAGGCTTCCCTAGGCGGACTCGTTGCGCAGCGCCATCGACAACACGATCGTCGGCCGTTAGCAACGAGCGAGCCACACGGCCAGCCTGAGCACCCCTGCTTCCAAGGCCTCATCGGTTGGAAAAACGTGGGCAACGAAGTGAGAATAATCATGGGATAATGAGCTGAGATGTGGCTACACAAGCTCGATGGTGTGGGCGACGAAGCCAACGATGATGCTTGCGAGGTGAGGGCAAAATCGTTGGGGGGATCTTGAGCATGCAGAGTGCTTCGTCGTCGGCCCTCGAGGCGGCAAAAGAGAGGTTAGATCTCGATGCTCAGGCTTGCCTCGGCGGACTCGTGGCGCAGCGCGATCGATGACACGATCGGTGGCCGTTAGCAATAAGCAAGCCACACGGCCAGCCTGGGCACCCTTACTGCCAAAGCCACATAGGTGGAAAAAACGTGGGCAATGAAGCGAGAATAATCGTAGGATAATGAGCTGGAATGTGGCTAGACAAGCTCGATGTTGTGGGCGGCGAAGCTAACGATGATGCAAGCTACGTGAGGGCCAAATCGTTTGGGGGATTTCGAGCATGCGGAGTGCTTCGTCGCAGGCCCTCGAGGCGGCGGACGCGGGGCTGGATCCCGACGCCCAGGCTTGCCTAGGCGGACTCGTTGCGCAGCGCGATCGACGACACGATCGTCAACCGTTAGCAACGAGCGAGCCATACGGCCAGCTTGGGCACCCCTGCATCCAAGGCATCATTATTGGGGCAAACGTGGGCAACGAAGCGAGAATAATCGTGGGATAATAAGCTGGGATGTGGCTAGACAAGCTCGATGGTGTGGGCTGCGAAGCTAACGATGATGCAAGCTACGTGAGGGCCAAATCGTTGAGGGGATTTCGTGTCTGCGGAGTGCTTCATCGTAGGCCCTCGAGGCAGCAGACGTGGGGTTGGATCTCGACGCTCTGGCTTGCCTTGGCGGACTCTATGCGCAGCGAAATCGACGACACGATCATCGGCCGTTAGCAATGAGCGAGGCACACGGCCAGCCTCGGCACCCCTGCTTCCAAGGCCTCATTATTGGGAAAATCGTGGGCAACGAAGCGAGAATAATCGTGGGATAATGAGCTAGGATGTGGCTAGACAAGCTTCATGGTGTGGGCGGCGAAGCTAACGATGATGCATGCTACGTGAGGGCCGAATCTTTGGGTGGACTTCGAGCATGCGGAGTGCTTCATCGTAGGCCCTCGAGGCAACAAGACGTGGGGTTGGATCTCGACGCTCAGGCTTGCCTAGGCGGACTCGTTGCGCAGCGCCATCGACAACACGATCGTCGGCCGTTAGCAACGAGCGAGCCACACGGCCAGCCTGGGCACCCCTGCTTCCAAGGCCTCATCAGTTGGAAAAACGTGGGCAACGAAGCGAGAATAATCGTGGGATAATGAGCTGAGATGTGGCTAGACAAGCTCGATGGTGTGGGCGACGAAGCTAACGATGATGCATGCGAGGCGAGGGCAAAATCGTTAGGGGGATCTCGAGCATGCAGAGTGCTTCGTCGTCGGCCCTCGAGGCGGCAAAAGAGGGGTTAGATCTCGACGCTCAGGCTTGCCTCGGCGGACTCGTGGCGCAGCGCGATCGATGACACGATCGTTGGCCGTTAGCAATGAGCGAGCCACACGGCCAGCCTGGGCACCCTTACTGCCAAGGCCACATCGGTGGAAAAAACATGGGCAATGAAGCGAGAATAATCGTAGGATAATGAGCTGGAATGTGGCTAGACCAGCTCGATGTTGTGGGCGACGAAGCTAACGATGATGCAAGCTACGTGAGGGCCAAATCGTTGGGGGGATTTCGAGCCTGCGGAGTGCTTTGTCGTCAGCCCTCGAGGCGGCAGACGTGAGGACGGACCTCGACGCTCAGGCTTGCATAGGCGGACTCGTTGTGCAGCGTGATCGACGACACGATTGTCAGCCGTTAGCAACGAGCGAGCCACACGGCCAGCCTGGGCACCCCTGCATCCAAGGCATCATTGTTGGGGAAAACGTGGGCAACGAAGCGAGAATAATCGTGGGATAATGAGCTGGGATGTGGCTAGACAAGCTCGATGGTGTGGGCTGCAAAGCTAATGATGATGCAAGCTACGTGAGGGCCAAATCGTTGAGGGGATTTCGAGTCTGCGGAGTGCTTCGTCGTAGGCCCTCGAGGCAGCAGACGTGGGGTTGGATCTCGACGCTCAGGCTTGCCTAGGCGGACTCATTGCGCAGCGCGATCGACGACACGATCGTCGGCCGTTAGCAACGAGTGAGCCACACGGCCAGCCTGGGCACCCCAGCTGCCATGGCCTCATCGGTTGGAAACACGTAGGCAACGAAGCGAGAATAATCGTGGGATAATGAGCTGAGATGTGGCTAGACAAGCTCGATGGTGTGGGCGACGAAGCCAACGATGATGCTTGCGAGGTGAGGGCAAAATCGTTGGGGGGATCTCGAGCATGCGGAGTGCTTCGTCATAGGCCCTCGAGGCGGCAAAAGAGGGGTTAGATCTCGATGCTAAGGCTTGCCTCGGCGGACTCGTGGCGCAGCGCGATCGATGACACGATCGTTGGCCTTTAGCAGTGAGCAAGCCACACAGCCAGCCTGGGCACCCTTACTGCCAAAGCCACATCGGTGGAAAAAACGTGGGCAATGAAGCGAGAATAATCGTAGGATAATGAGCTGGAATGTGGCTAGACAAGCTCGATGTTGTGGGGCGGCGAAGCTAACGATGATGCAAGCTACGTGAGGGCCAAATCGTTGGGGGGATTTCGAGCCTGCGGAGTGCTTCGTCGTTAGCCCTCGAGGTGGCAGACTTGGGGACGGACCTCGACGCTCAGGCTTGCCTAGGCGGACTCGTTGCGCAGCGCGATCGACGACACGATCGTCAACCGTTAGCAACGAGCCAGCTACACGGCCAGCCTGGGCACCCCTGTATCCAAGGCATCATTATTGGGGCAAACGTGGGCAACGAAGCGAGAATAATCGTGGGATAATGAGCTGGGATGTGGCTAGACAAGCTCGATGGTGTGGCCTGCGAAGCTAACGATGATGCAAGCTACGTAAGGGCCAAATCGTTGAGGGGATTTCGTGTCTGCGGAGTGCTTCGTCGTAGGCCCTCGAGGCAGCAGACGTGGGGTTGGATCTCGACGCTCTGGCTTGCCTTGGCGGACTCTATGCGCAGCGAAATCGACGACACGATCATCGGCCGTTAGCAATGAGCGAGGCACACGGCCAGCCTCGGCACCCCTGCTTCCAAGGCCTGATTATTGGGAAAATCGTGGGCAACGAAGCGAGAATAATCGTGGGATAATGAGCTAGGATGTGGCTAGACAAGCTCCATGGTGTGGGCGGCGAAGCTAACGATGATCCATGCTACGTGAGGGCCGAATCTTTGGGGGGATTTCGAGCATGCGGAGTGCTTCATCGTAGGCCCTCGAGGCAGCAAGACGTGGGGTTGGATCTCGACGCTCAGGCTTGCCTAGGCGGACTCGTTGCGCAGCGCCATCGACAACACGATCGTCGGCCGTTAGCAACGAGCGAGCCACACGGCCAGCCTGGGCACCCCTGCATCCAAGGCATCATTGTTGGGGAAAACGTGGGCAACGAAGCGAGAATAATCGTGGGATAATGAGTTGGGATGTGGCTAGACAAGCTCGATGGTGTGGGCTGCGAAGCTAAGGATGATGCAAGCTACGTGAGGGCCAAATCGTTGAGGGGATTTCGAGTCTGCGGAGTGCTTCGTCGTAGGCCCTCGAGGCAGCAGACGTGGGGTTGGATTTCGACGCTCAGGCTTGCCTAGGCGGACTCATTGCGCAGCGCGATCGACGACACGATCGTCGGCCATTAGCAACGAGTGAGCCACACGGCCAGCCTGGGCACGCCTGCTGCCATGGCCTCATCGATTGGAAACAAGTGGGCAACGAAGCGAGAATAATCGTGGGATAATGAGCTGAGATGTGGCTAGACAAGCTCGATGGTGTGGGCGACGAAGCCAACGATGATGCTTGCGAGGTGAGGGCAAAATCGTTGGGGGGATCTCGAGCATGCGGAGTGCTTCGTCATCGGCCCTCGAGGCGGCAAAAGAGGGGTTAGATCTCGATGCTCAGGCTTGCCTCGGCGGACTCGTGGCGCAGCGCGATCGATGACACGATTGTTGGCCTTTAGCAATGAGCAAGCCACACGGCCAGCCTGGGCACCTTACTGCCAAAGCCACATCGGTGGAAAAAACGTGGGCAATGAAGCGAGAATAATCGTAGGATAATGAGCTGGAATGTGGCTAGACAAGCTCGATGTTGTGGGCGGCGAAGCTAACGATGATGCAAGCTACGTGAGGGCCAAATCGTTGAGGGGATTTCTAGTCTGCGGAGTGCTTCGTCGTAGGCCCTCGAGGCGGCAGACGTGGGGTTGGATCTCGACGCTCAGGCTTGCCTAGGCGGACTCATTGCGCAGCGCGATCGACGACACGATCGTCGGCCGTTAGCAACGAGTTAGCCACACGGCCAGCCTGGGCACCCCTGTTGCCATGTCCTCATCGGTTGGAAACACGTGGGCAACGAAGTGAGAATAATCGTGGGATAATGAACTGAGATGTGGCTACACAAGCTCGATGGTGTGGGCGACGAAGCCAACGATGATGCTTGCGAGGAGAGGGCAAAATCGTTGGGGGGATCTCGAGCATGCGGAGTGCTTCGTCGTCGGCCCTCGAGGCGGCAAAAGAGGGGTTAGATCTCGATGCTCAGGCTTGCCTCGGCGGACTCGTGGCGCAGCGCGAGCGATGACACGATCGTTGGCCTTTAGCAATGAGCAAGCCACACGGCCAGCCTGGGCACCCTTACTGCCAAAGCCACATCGGTGGAAAAAACGTGGGCAATGAAGCGAGAATAATCATAGGATAATGAGCTGGAATGTGGCTAGACAAGCTCGATGGTGTGGGCGGCAATGCTAACGATGATAAATGCTATGTGAGGTCCAAATCATTGGGGGGATTCGAGCCTGCGTATGCTTTCGTTGTCAGCCCTCGAGGCGGCAGACGTGGGAACGGACCTCGACGCTCAGGCTTGCCTAGGCGGACTCGTTGCGCAGCGCCATCGACAACACGATCGTCGGCCGTTAGCAACGAGCGAGCCACACGGCCAGCCTGGGCACCCCTGCATCCAAGGCCTCATTATTGGGAAAAACGTGGGCAACGAAGCGAGAATAATCGTGGGATAATGAGCTAGGATGTGGCTAGACAAGCTCCATGGGGTGGCTGCGAGCTACGATGATGCAAGCTACGTGAGGGCCAATCATTGAGGGGATTTCGTGTCTGCGGAGTGCTTTTCGTCGTAGGCCCTCGAGGCACAGACGTGGGGTTGATCTCGACGCTTAGCTTGCCTAGCGGACTCTTGCGCAGACGAGATCGACGACACGTCGTCGCCCGTTAGCAACGAGTTGACGCCGACAACGGTCAGCCTGGGCCCCCCTGCTGCCTGGCCAATCATCGGTTGGAAACACGTGGGCAAACGAGCGAAAAGAAATACTCGTGGGATAATGAACTGGTGTGCTACACAAGCTTGATGGTGTGGGCCGACGAAGCCACCGCTGATGCTTGCGAGGTGAGGGCAAAATCGTTGGGGGACTCTCGAGCATGCGGAGTGCTTCGTCGTCGGCCCTCGAGGTGCAAAGGAGGGGTTGGATCTCGATGCTCAGGCTTGCCTAGGCGGAGTCGTTGCACAGCGCGATCGATGACACGATCGTTGGCCGTTAGCAATGAGCGAGCCACACGGCCAGCCTGGGCACCCTTACTGCCAAGGCCACATCGGTGGAAAAAACGTGGGCAAGGAAGCGAGAATAATCGTAGGATAATGAGCTGGAATGTGGCTAGACAAGCTCGATGTTGTGGGCGGCGAAGCTAACGATCATGCAAGCTACGTGAGGGCCAAATCGTTGGGGGGATTTCGAGCCTGCGGAGTGCTTCGTCGTCAGCTCTCGAGGCGACAGACGTGGGGACAGACCTCGACGCTCAGGCTTGCCTAGGCGAACTCGTTGCGCAGCGCGATCGACGACACGATCGTCAACCGTTAAAAACGAGCGAGCCACACGGCCAGCCTGGGCACCCCTGCATCCAAGGCATCATTGTTGGGGAAAACGTGGGCAACGAAGCGAGAATAATCGTGGGATAATGAGCTGGGATGTGGCTAGACAAGCTCGATGGTGTGGGCTACGAAGCTAACGATGATGCAAGCTACGTGAGGGCCAAATCGTTGAGGGGATTTCGAGTCTGCGGAGTGCTTCGTCGTAGGCCCTCGAGGCAGCAGACGTGGGGTTAGATCTCGACGCTCATGCTTGCCTAGGCGGACTCATTGCGCAGCGCGATCGACGACACGATCGTCGGCCGTTAGCAACGAGTGAGCCACACGGCCAGCCTGGGCACCCCTGCTGCCATGGCCTCATCGGTTGGAAACACGTGGGCAACGAAGCGAGAATAATCGTGGGATAATGAGCTGAGATGTGGCTAGACAATCTCGATGGTGTGGGCGACGAAGCCAACGATGATGCTTGCGAGGTGAGGGCAAAATCGTTGGGGGGATCTCGAGCATGCGGAGTGCTTCGTCGTCAGCCCTCGAGGCGGCAAAAGAGGGGTTAGATCTCGATGCTCAGGCTTGCCTCGGCGGACTCGTGGCGCAGCGCGATCGATGACACGATCGTTGGCCTTTAGCAATGAACAAGCCACACGGCCAGCCTGGGCACCCTTACTGCCAAGGCCACATCGGTGGGAAAAACGTGGGCAATGAAGCGAGAATAATTGTAGGATAATGAGCTGGAATGTGGCTAGACAAGCTCGATGTTGTGGGCGGCGAAGCTAACGATCATGCAAGCTACGTGAGGGCCAAATCGTTGGGGGGATTTCGAGCCTGCGGAGTGCTTCGTCGTCAGCCCTCGAGGCGGCAGACGTGGGGACGGACCTCGACACTCAGGCTTGCCTAGCCGGACTCGTTGCGCAGCGCGATCGACGACACGATCATCAACCGTTAGCAACAAGCGAGCCACACGGCCAGCCTGGGCACCTCTGCATCCAAGGCATCATTGTTGGGGAAAACGTGGGCAACGAAGCGAGAATAATCGTGGGATAATGAGCTGGGATGTGGCTAGACAAGCTCGATGGTGCGGGCTGCGAAGCTAACGATGATGCAAGCTACGTGAGGGCCAAATCGTTGAGGGGATTTCGAGTCTGCGGAGTGCTTCGTCGTAGGCCCTCGAGGCAGCAGGCGTGGGGTTGGATCTCGACGCTCAGGCTTGCCTAGGCGGACTCATTGCGCAGCGCGATCAACGACACGATCGTTGGCCGTTAGCAACGAGTGAGCCACACGGCCAGCTTGGGCACCCCTGCTGCCATGGCCTCATCGGTTGGAAACACGTGGGCAACGAAGCGAGAATAATTGTGGGATAATGAGCTGAGATGTGGCTAGACAAGCTCGATGGTGTGGGCGACGAAGCCAACGATGATACTTGCGAGGTGAGGACAAAATCGTCGGGGGGATCTCGAGCATGCGGAGTGCTTCGTCGTCGGCCCTCGAGGCGGCAAAAGAGGGGTTAGATCTCGATGCTCAGGCTTGCCTCGGCGGACTCGTGGCGCAGCGCGATCGATGACACGATTGTTGGCCTTTAGCAATGAGCAAGCCACACGGCCAGCCTGGGCACCTTACTGCCAAAGCCACATCGGTGGAAAAAACGTGGGCAATGAAGCGAGAATAATCGTAGGATAATGAGCTGGAATGTGGCTAGACAAGCTCGATGTTGTGGGCGGCGAAGCTAACGATGATGCAAGCTACGTGAGGGCCAAATCGTTGAGGGGATTTCGAGTCTGCGGAGTGCTTCGTCGTAGGCCCTCGAGGCAGCAGACGTGGGGTTGGATCTCGACGCTCAGGCTTGCCTAGGCGGACTCATTGCGCTGCGCGATCGACGACACGATCGTCGGCCGTTAGCAACGAGTGAGCCACACGGCCAGCCTGGGCACCCCTGCTGCCATGGCCTCATCGGTTAGAAACACGTGGGCAACGAAGCGAGAATAATCGTGGGATAATGAGCTGAGATGTGGCTAGACAAGCTCGATGGTATGGGCGACGAAGCCAACGATGATGCTTGCGAGGTGAGGGCAAAATCGTTGGGGGGATCTCGAGCATGCGGAGTGCTTCGTCGTCGGCCCTCGAGGTGGCAAAAGAGGGGTTAGATCTCGACGCTCAGGCTTGCCTCGGCGGACTCGTGGCGCAGCGCGATCGATGACACGATCGTTGGCCTTTAGCAATGAGCAAGCCACACGGCCAGCCTGGGCACCCTTACTGCCAAAGCCACATCGGTGGAAAAAACGTGGGCAATGAAGCGAGAATAATCATAGGATAATGAGCTGGAATGTGGCTAGACAAGCTCGATGTTGTGGGCGGCGAAGCTAACGATGATGCAAGCTACGTGAGGGCCAAATCGTTGGGGGGATTTCGAGCCTGCGTAGTGCTTCGTTGTCAGCCCTCGAGGCGGCAGACGTGGGGACGGACCTCGACGCTCAGGCTTGCCTAGGCGGACTCGTTGCGCAGCGCGATCGACGACACGATCGTCAACCGTTAGCAACGAGCGAGCCATACGGCCAGCTTGGGCACCCCTGCATCCAAGGCATCATTATTGGGGCAAACGCGGGCAACGAAGCGAGAATAATCGTGGGATAATGAGCTGGGATGTGGCTAGACAACCTCGATGGTGTGGGCTGCGAAGCTACGATGATGCAAGCTACGTGAGGGCCAAATCATTGAGGGGATTTCGTGTCTGCGGAGTGCTTCGTCGTAGGCCCTCGAGGCAGCAGACGTGGGGTTGGATCTCGACGCTTAGGCTTGCCTAGGCGGACTCATTGCGCAGCGCGATCGACGACACGATCGTCGGCCGTTAGCAACGAGTGAGCCACACGGTCAGCCTGGGCACCCCTGCTGCCATGGCCTCATCGGTTGGAAACACGTGGGCAACGAAGCGAGAATAATCGTGGGATAATGAACTGAGATGTGGCTACACAAGCTTGATGGTGTGGGCGACGAAGCCAACGATGATGCTTGCGAGGTGAGGGCAAAATCGTTGGGGGGATCTCGAGCATGCGGAGTGCTTCGTCGTCGGCCCTCGAGGTGGCAAAGGAGGGGTTAGATCTCGATGCTAAGGCTTGCCTTGGCGGACTCGTGGTGCAGCGCGATCGATGACACGATCGTTGGCCGTTAGCAATGAGCGAGCCACACGGCCAGCCTGGGCACCCTTACTGCCAAGGCCACATCGGTGGAAAAAACGTGGGCAAGGAAGCGAGAATAATCGTAGGATAATGAGCTGGAATGTGGCTAGACAAGCTCGATGTTGTGGGCGGCGAAGCTAACGATGATGCAAGCTACGTGAGGGCCAAATCGTTGGGGGGATTTCGAGCCTGCGGAGTGCTTCGTCGTCAGCCCTCGAGGCGGCAGAGTGGGGACGGACCTCGACACTCAGGCTTGCCTAGCCGGACTCGTTGCGCAGCGCGATCGACGACACGATCATCAACCTTTAGCAACAAGCGAGCCACACGGCCAGCCTGGGCACCCCTGCATCCAAGGCATCATTGTTGGGGAAAACGTGGGCAACGAAGCGAGAATAATCGTGGGATAATGAGCTGGGATGTGGCTAGACAAGCTCGATGGTGTGGGCTACGAAGCTAACGATGATGCAAGCTATGTGAGGGCCAAATCGTTGAGGGGATTTCGAGTCTGCGGAGTGCTTCGTCGTAGGCCCTCGAGGCAGCAGACGTGGGGTTGGATCTCGACGCTCAGGCTTGCCTAGGCGGACTCATTGCGCAGCGCGATCGACGACACGATCGTCGGCCGTTAGCAATGAGTGAGCCACACGGCCAGCCTGGGCACCCCTGCTGCCATTGCCTCATCGGTTGGAAACACGTGGGCAACGAAGCGAGAATAATCGTGGGATAATGAGCTGAGATGTGGCTAGACAAGCTCGATGGTGTGGGCGACGAAGCCAACGATGATGCTTGCGAGGTGAGGGCAAAATCGTCGGGGGGATCTCGAGAATGCGGAGTGCTTCGTCGTTGGCCCTCGAGGCGGCAAAAGTGGGGTTAGATCTCGATGCTCAGGCTTGCCTCGGCGGACTCGTGGCGCAGCGCGATCGACGACACGATCGTCAGCCGTTAGCAACGAGCGAGCCACACGGCCAGCCTGGGCACCCCTGCTTCCAAGGCCTCTTCGGTTGGAAAAACGTGGGCAACGAAGCGAGAATAATCGTGGGATAATGAGCTGAGATGTGGCTAGACAAGCTCGATGGTGTGGGCGGCGAAGCTAACGATGATGCAAGCTACGTGAGGGGCCAAATCGTTGGGGGGATTTCGAGCCTGCGGAGTGCTTCGTCGTCAGCCCTCGAGGCGGCAGACGTGGGGACGGACCTCGACGCTCAGGCTTGCCTAGGCGGACTCGTTGCGCAGCGCGATCGACGACACAATCGTCAACCGTTAAAAATGAGCGAGCCACACGGCCAGCCTGGGCACCCCTGCATCCAAGGCATCATTATTGGAGCAAACGTGGGCAACGAAGCGAGAATAATCGTGGGATAATGAGCTGGGATGTGGCTAGACAACCTCGATGGTGTGGGCTGCGAAGCTACGATGATGCAAGCTACGTGAGGGCCAAATCATTGAGGGGATTTCGTGTCTGCGGAGTGCTTCGTCGTAGGCCCTCGAGGCAGCAGACGTGGGGTTGGATCTCGACGCTTAGGCTTGCCTAGGCAGACTCATTGCGCAGCGCGATCGACGACACGATCGTCGGCCGTTAGCAACGAGTGAGCCACACGGTCAGCCTGGGCACCCCTGCTGCCATGGCCTCATCGGTTGGAAACACGTGGGCAACGAAGCGAGAATAATCGTGGGATAATGAACTGAGATGTGGCTACACAAGCTTGATGGTGTGGGCGACGAAGCCAACGATGATGCTTGCGAGGTGAGGGCAAAATCGTTGGGGGGATCTCGAGCATGCGGAGTGCTTCGTCGTCGGCCCTCGAGGTGGCAAAGGAGGGGTTAGATCTCGATGCTAAGGCTTGCCTTGGCGGACTCGTGGTGCAGCGCGATCGATGACACGATCGTTGGCCGTTAGCAATGAGCGAGCCACACGGCCAGCCTGGGCACCCTTACTGCCAAGGCCACATCGGTGGAAAAAACGTGGGCAAGGAAGCGAGAATAATCGTAGGATAATGAGCTGGAATGTGGCTAGACAAGCTCGATGTTGTGGGCGGCGAAGCTAACGATCATGCAAGCTACGTGAGGGCCAAATCGTTGGGGGGATTTCGAGACTGCGGAGTGCTTCGTCGTCAGCTCTCGAGGCGACAGACGTGGGGACGGACCTCGACGCTCAGGCTTGCCTAGGCGAACTCGTTGCGCAGCGCGATCGACGACACGATCGTCAACCGTTAAAAACGAGCGAGCCACACGGCCAGCCTGGGCACCCCTGCATCCAAGGCATCATTGTTGGGGAAAACGTGGGCAACTAAGCGAGAATAATCGTGGGATAATGAGCTGGGATGTGGCTAGACAAGCTCGATGGTGTGGGCTGCAAAGCTAACGATGATGCAAGCTACGTGAGGGAAATCGTTGAGGGGATTTCGAGTCTGCGGAGTGCTTCGTCGTAGGCCCTCGAGGCAGCAGACGTGGGGTTGGATCTCGACGCTCAGGCTTGCCTAGGCGAACTCATTGCGCAGCGCGATCGACGACACGATCGTCGGCCGTTAGCAACGAGTGAGCCACACGGCCAGCCTGGGCACCCCTGCTGCCATTGCCTCATCGGTTGGAAACACGTGGGCAACGAAGCGAGAATAATCGTGGGATAATGAGCTGAGATTTGGCTAGACAAGCTCGATGGTGTGGGCGACGAAGCCAACGATGATGCTTGCGAGGTGAGGGCAAAATCATTGGGGGGATCTCGAGCATGCGGAGTGCTTCGTCGTCGGCCCTCGAGGCGGCAAAAGAGGGGTTCGATCTCGATGCTCAGGCTTGCCTCGGCGGAGTCGTGGCGCAGCGCGATCGATGACACGATCGTTGGCCTTTAGCAATGAGCAAGCCACACGGCCAGCCTGGGCAGCCTTACTACCAAAGCCACATCGGGGGAAAAAACGTGGGCAATGAAGCGAGAATAATCGTAGGATAATGAGCTGGAATGTGGCTAGACAAGCTCGATGTTGTGGGCGACGAAGCTAACGATGATGCAAGCTACGTGAGGGGCCAAATCGTTGGGGGGATTTCGAGCCTGCGGAGTGCTTTGTCGTCAGCCCTCGAGGCGGCAGACGTGGGGACGGACCTCGACGCTCAGGCTTGCCTAGGCGGACTCGTTGCGCAGCGCGATCGACGACACAATCGTCAACCGTTAAAAATGAGCGAGCCACACGGCCAGCCTGGGCACCCCTGCATCCAAGGCATCATTGTTGGGGAAAACGTGGGCAACGAAGCGAGAATAATCGTGGGATAATGAGCTGGGATGTGGCTAGACAAGCTCGATGGTGTGGGCTGCGAAGCTAACGATGATGCAAGCTACGTGAGGGCGAAATCGTTGAGGGGATTTCGAGTCTGCGGAGTGCTTCGTCGTAGGCCCTCGAGGCAGCAGACGTGGGGTTGGATCTCGACGCTCAGGCTTGCCTAGGCGGACTCATTGCGAAGCGCGATCGACGACACGATCATCGGCCGTTAGGAACGAGTGAGCCACACGGCCAGCCTGGGCACCCCTGCTGCCATGGCCTCATCGGTTGGAAACACGTGGGCAACGAAGCGAGAATAATCGTGAGATAATGAGCTGAGATGTGGCTAGACAAGCTCGATGTTGTGGCCGGCGAAGCTAACGATGATGCAAGCTACGTGAGGGCCAAATCGTTGGGGGGATTTTGAGCCTGCGGAGTGCTTCGTCGTCAGCCCTCGAGGCGGCAAAGAGGGGTTAGATCTCGATGCTCAGGCTTGCTCGGCGGACATCGTGGCGTCAGCGCGATCGATGACACGATCATTGAGCCTTTAGCAATGAGCAAGCCACACGGCCAGCCTGGGCACCCTTACCTGCCAAGGCCACATTGGAGGGAAAACGTGGCAATGAAGCGTGGGGGGGGTGGGGGGGGGGGGGGGGAAAAAGAATAATCCTGGGATAATGTGCTGGGATTTGGCCAGACAAGCTCGATGGTATGGGCGGGGAAGCTAACGATGATGCATGCTACACGAGAGCCAAATGGTTGGGGGGATTTCGAGCGTGCGGAGTGCTTCGTCGTAGGCCCTCGGGGCGACAGACGTGGGGTTGGATCTCGACGCTCATGCTTGCCTAGGCGGACTCATTGCGCAGCGCGTTCGACGACACGATCGTCTACCGTTAGAAATGAGTGAGCCACACGGCTAGCCTCGGCACCCCTGCATCCAATGCCATCATTATTGGGGCGCTAACGTGGGCAACGAAGCGAGAATAATCGTGGGGGAAATAAAAATGAGTCTGGGATGTGCTAACAACCTCGATGGTGTGGGCTGCGAACTACGATGTGCAATCTACGTAGGGCCAAATCGTTTGAGGGTATTTCGTGTCTGCGGAGTGCTTCGTCGTAGCCCTCGAGCTGCATACTTGGGGTTGGATCTCGACGCTCATGCTTCACCTATGCGGACTCATTGCGCCGCGCGTCAGACACACATCGTCGTCCGTTAGCAACGATGAGCCACACGGCCAGCCTGGCGCCCCTGCTGCATGGCTCTCATCGGTTGAAACAGTGGGCAACGAAGCGAGAATAATCGTGGGATAATGAGCTAGGATGTGGTTAGACAAGCCCGATGGTGTGGGCGACGAAGCCAACGATGATGCATGCGAGGCGAGGGCAAAATCGTTGGGGGGATCTTGAGCATGCGGAGTGCTTCGTCGTCGGCCCTCGAGGCGGCAAAAGAGGGGTTAGATCTCGACGCTCAGGCTTGCCTCGGCAGACTCGTGGCGCAGCGCGATCGATGACACGATCGTTGGCCGTTAGCAATGAGCGAGCCACACGGCCAGCCTGGGCACCCTTACTGCCAAGGCCACAACGGTGGAAAAAACGTGGGCAATGAAGCGAGAATAATCGTAGGATAATGAGCTGGAATGTGGCTAGACAAGCTCGATGTTGTGGGCGGCGAGGCTAACGATCATGCAAGCTACGTGAGGGCCAAATCGTTGGGGGGATTTCGAGCCTGCGGAGTGCTTCGTCGTTAGCCCTCGAGGCGACAGACGTGGGGACGGACCTCGATGCTCAGGCTTGCCTAGGCGGACTCGTTGCGCAGCGCGATCGACGACACGATCGTCAACCGTTAAAAATGAGCGAGCCACACGGCCAGCCTGGGCACCCCTGCATCCAAGGCATCATTGTTGGGGAAAACGTGGGCAACGAAGCGAGAATATATGTGGATAATGACTGTAGATGTGGCTAGCAAGCTCGCTGTGTGGCGACGAAGTCAACGATGATGGCTTGCGAGTGGAGGGCAAATCGTTGGGGGGGATCTCGAGCATGCGGAGTGCTTCGTCGTTGCCCTCGAGGCGGCAAAAGAGGGTTATATCTCGATGCTCAGGCTTTGCCTCGGCGGACTCGTGGCGCAGCGCGATCGATGACACGATCGTTGGCCTTTAGCAATGAGCAAGCCACACGGCCAGCCTGGGCACCCTTACTGTCCAAGGCCACATCGGTGGGAAAAACGTGGGCAATGAAGCGAGAATAATTGTAGGATAATGAGCTGGAATGTGGCTAGACAAGCTCGATGTTGTGGGCGGCGAAGCTAACGATCATGCAAGCTACGTGAGGGCCAAATCGTTGGGGGGATTTTCGAGCCTGCGGAGTGCTTCGTCGTCAGCCCTCGAGGCGGCAGACGTGGGGACGGACCTCGACGCTCAGGCTTGCCTAGGCGGACTCGTTGCGCAGCGTGATCGACGACACGATCGTCAACCGTTAAAAACGAGCGAGCCACACGGCCAGCCTGGGCACCCCTGCATCCAAGGCATCATTGTTGGGGAAAACGTGGGCAACGAAGCGAGAATAATCGTGGGATAATGAGCTGGGATGTGGCTAGACAAGCTCGATGGTGTGGGCTACGAAGCTAACGATGATGCAAGCTACGTGAGGGCCAAATCGTTGAGGGGATTTCGAGTCTGCGGAGTGCTTCGTCGTAGGCCCTCGAGGTAGCAGACGTGGGGTTGGATCTCGATGCTCAGGCTTGCCTAGGCGGAGTCATTGCGCAGCGCGATCGACGACACGATCGTCGGCCGTTAGCAACGAGTGAGCCACACGGCAAGCTTGGGCACCCCTGCTGCCAAGGCCTCATCGGTTGGAAAAACGTGGGCAACGAAGCGAGAATAATCGTGGGATAATGAGCTGAGATGTGGCTAGACAAGCTCGATGGTGTGGGCGACGAAGCAAACGATGATGCTTGCGAGGTGAGGGCAAAATCGTTGGGGCTATCTCGAGCATGCGGAGTGCTTCGTCGTCGGCCCTCGAGGCGGCAAAAGAGGGGTTAGATCTCGATGCTCAGGCTTGCCTCGGCGGACTCGTGGCGCAGCACGATCGATGACACGATCGTTGGCCTTTAGCAATGAGCAAGCCACACGGCCAGCCTGGGCACCCTTACTGCCAAAGCCATATCGGTGGAAAAAACGTGGGCAATGAAGCGAGAATAATCGTAGGATAATGAGCTGGAATGTGGCTAGACAAGCTTGATGTTGTGGGCGGCGAAGCTAACGATGATGCAAGCTACGTGAGGGCCAAATCGTTGAGGGGATTTCGAGTCTGCAGAGTGCTTCGTCGTAGGCCCTCGAGGCGGCAGACGTGGGGTTGGATCTCGACGCTCAGGCTTGCCTAGGCGGACTCATTGCGCAGCGCGATCGACGACACGATCGTCGGCCGTTACCAACGAGTGAGCCACACGGCCATCCTGGGCACCCCTGCTGCCATGGCCTCATCGGTTGGAAACACGTGGGCAACGAAGCGAGAATAATCGTGGGATAATGAACTGAGATGTGGCTACACAAGCTCGATGGTGTGGGCGACGAAGCCAACGATGATGCTTGCGAGGTGAGGGCAAAATCGTTGGGGGGATTTCGAGCATGCGGAGTGCTTCGTCGTCGGCCCTCGAGGCGGCAAAAGAGGGGTTAGATCTCGATGCTCAGGCTTGCCTTGGCGGACTCGTGGCGCAGCGCGATCGATGACACGATCGTTGGCCTTTAGCAATGAGCAAGCCACACGGCCAGCCTTGGCACCCTTACTGCCAAAGCCACATCGATGGAAAAAACGTGGGCAATGAAGTGAGAATAATCGTAGGATAATGAGCTGGAATGTGGCTAGACAAGCTCGATGTTGTGGGCGGCGAAGCTAACGATGATGCAAGCTACGTGAGGACCAAATCGTTGGGGGGATTTCGAGCCTGCGGAGTGCTTCGTTGTCAGCCCTCGAGGCGGCAGACGTGGGGACGGATCTCGACGCTCAGGCTTGCCTAGGCGAACTCGTTGCGCAGCGCAATCGACGACACGACCGTCAACCGTTAGCAACGAGCGAGCCATACGGCCAACCTGGGCACCCCTGCATCTAAGGCATCATTATTGGGAAACGTGGGCAACGAAGCGAGAATAATCGTGGGATAATGAGCTGGGATGTGGCTAGACAACCTCGATGGTGTGGGCTGCGAAGCTACGATGATGCAAGCTACGTGAGGGCCAAATCATTGAGGGGATTTCGTGTCTGCGGAGTGCTTCGTCGTAGGCCCTCGAGGCAGCAGACGTGGGGTTGGATCTCGACGCTCTGGCTTGCCTAGGCGGACTCATTGCGCAGCGCGATCGACGACACGATCGTCGGCCGTTAGCAACGAGTGAGCCACACGGCCAGCCTGGGCACCCCTGCTGCCATTGCCTCATCGGTTGGAAACACGTGGGCAACGAAGCGAGAATAATCGTGGGATAATGAGCTGAGATGTGGCTAGACAAGCTCGTTGGTGTGGGCGACGAAGCCAACGATGATGCTTGCGAGGTGAGGGCAAAATCGTTGGGGGGATCTCGAGCATGCGGAGTGCATCGTCGTTGGCCCTCGAGGCGGCAAAAGAGGGGTTAGATCTCGATGCTCAGGCTTGCCTCGGCGGACTCGTGGCGCAGCGCGATCGATGACACGATCATTGGCCTTTAGCAATGAGCAAGCCACACGGCCAGCCTGGGCACCCTTACTGCCAAGGCCACATTGGAGGGAAAAACGTGGGCAATGAAGCGAGAATAATCGTAGGATAATGAGCTGGAATGTGGCTGGACAAGCTCGATGGTGTGGGCGACGAAGCTAACGATGATGCATGCGAGGCGAGGGCAAAATCGTTTGGGGGGATCTCGAGCATGCGGAGTGCTTCGTCGTCGGCCCTCGAGGCGGCAAAAGAGGGGTTAGATCTCGACGCTCAGGCTTGCCTCGGCGGACTCGTGGCGCAGCGCGATCCATGACACGATCGTTGGCCGTTAGCAATGAGCGAGCCACAACACGGCCATCCTGGCACCCCCTAGCATCCAGGCATCATTATTTGGGGCAAACGTGGCAACGAAGCGAGAATAATCGTGGGATAATGAGCTGGGATGTGGCTATACAACATCGATGGTGTGGGCTGCGAAGGCTAACGATGATGCAACCTACGTGAGGGCCAAATCGGTTGTGAGGGGATTTCGTGTCTGCGGAGTGCTTCGTCGGTAGCCCTCGAGGCGGCAACGTGGGGTTGGATCTCGACGCTCAGGCTTGCCTAGGCGGACTTATTGCGCAGCGCGATCGACGACACGATCGTCGGCCGTTAGCAACGAGTGAGCCACACGGCCAGCCTGGGCACCCCTGCTGCCATGGCCTCATCGGTTGGAAACACGTGGGCAACGAAGCGAGAATAATCGTGGGATAATGAGCTGAGATGTGGCTAGACAAGCTCGATTGTGTGGGCGACGAAGCCAACGATGATGCTTGCGAGGTGAGGGCAAAACCGTTGGGGGGATCTCGAGCATGCGGAGTGCTTCGTCGTCGGCCCTCGAGGCAACAAAAGAGGGGTGAGATCTCGATGCTCAGGCTTGCCTCGGCAGACTCGTGGCGCAGCGCGATCGATGACACGATCGTTGGCCTTTAGCAATGAGCAAGCCACACGGCCAGCCTGGGCACCCTTACTGCCAAGGCCACATCGGTGGGAAAAACGTGGGCAATGAAGCGAGAATAATTGTAGGATAATGAGCTGGAATGTGGCTAGACAAGCTCGATGTTGTGGGCGGCGAAGCTAACGATCATGCAAGCTACGTGAGGGCCAAATCGTTGGGGGGATTTCGAGCCTGCGGAGTGCTTCGTCGTCAGCCCTCGAGGCGGCAGACGTGGGGACGGACCTCGACGCTCAGGCTTGCCTAGGCGGACTCGTTAAGCAGCGCGATCGACGACACGATCGTCAACCGTTAGCAACGAGCGAGCCACACGGCCAGCCTGGGCACCCCTGCATCCAAGGCATCATTATTGGGGCAAACGTGGGCAACGAAGCGAGAATAATCGTGGGATAATGAGCTAGGATGTGGCTAGACAAGCTCCATGGTGTGGGCGGCGAAGCTAACGATGATGCAACCTACGTGAGGGCCAAATCGTTGAGTGGTATTTCGTGTCTGCGGAGTTCTTCGTCGTAGCCCTCCGAGCAGCAACGTGGGTTGGATCCTCGACGCTCAGGCTTGCCTAGGCGCGGACTCATTTGCGGGCAGCGCGATCGCCTGACAACATCGTCGGCCGTTAGCAACGAGTGAGCCACACGGCCAGCCTGGGCACCCCTGCTGCCATTGCCTCATCGGTTGGAAACACGTGGGCAACAAAGCGAGAATAATCATGGGATAATGAGCTGAGATGTGGCTAGACAAGCTCGATGGTGTGGGCGACGAAGCCAACGATGATGCTTGCGAGGTGAGGGCAAAATCATTGGGGGGATCTCGAGCATGCGGAGTGCTTCGTCGTCGGCCCTCGAGGCAGCAAAAGAGGGGTTAGATCTCGACGCTCAGGCTTGCCTCGGCGGACTCGTGGTGCAGTGCGATCGATGACACGATCGTTGGCCTTTAGAAATGAGCAAGCCACACGGCCAGCCTGGGCACCCTTACTGCCAAGGCCACATCGGTGGGAAAAACGTGGGCAATGAAGCGAGAATAATCGTAGGATAATGAGCTGGAATGTGGCTGGACAAGCTCGATGTTGTGGGCGGCGAAGCTAACGATCATGCAAGCTACGTGAGGGCCAAATCGTTGGGGGGATTTCGAGCCTGCGGAGTGCTTCGTCGTCAGCCCTCGAGGCGGCAGACGTGGGGACGGACCTCGACGCTCAGGCTTGCCTAGGCGGACTCGTTAAGCAGCGCGATCGACGACACGATCGTCAACCGTTAGCAACGAGCGAGCCACACGGCCAGCCTGGGCACCCCTGCATCCAAGGCATAATTATTGGGGAAAACGTGGGCAACGAAGCGAGAATAATCGTGGGATAATGAGCTGGGATATGGCTAGACAACCTCGATGGTGTGGGCTGCGAAGCTACGATGATGCAAGCTACGTGAGGGCCAAATCATTGAGGGGATTTCGTGTCTACGGAGTGCTTCGTCGTAGGCCCTTGAGGCAGCAGACGTGGGGTTGGATCTCGACGCTCAGGCTTGCCTAGGCGGACTCATTGCGCAGCGCGATCGACGA
This sequence comes from Moringa oleifera, assembly GCA_021397835.1. NCBI lineage: Eukaryota > Viridiplantae > Streptophyta > Magnoliopsida > Brassicales > Moringaceae > Moringa > Moringa oleifera. Next base: position 24,020 of record JAJFZO010000871.1, read on the forward strand.
CACGATCGTCGGCCGTTAGCAA
>JAJFZO010000597.1:0-20040 GCA_021397835.1 Moringa oleifera
ATTAAAATAATAATAATAAATATAATATTAATAATAAGATAATAATCATAATAATAAAAAAAATTTTAAATGGAATATACAAGAAGTTCAGTAAAATAAAAATAACTATTATGAAAACAAAGAAAAGTTGTAGAAAATAATAAAAGCAAGGTGACTTTAAAAATATTTGAAAATAATTGGACCTCACAAGTAATTTAGTCTGGTAATTAATTGAACATAAATGTAATTTTGCATAAGAATTAGTCAGACCTAGTAATATGTTGGGGTCATACACCATTAGGTCTGAAATATGTTTTGAGCATAATAATTAATTAACACTAACATATATGTAGGCTTCCAATATAATTGAGCCTTACAATTAGACCTAACAATTAATTGAGTTGTTCATTTTTTAGCTTACTATTAGTGTATTAACGAGTCAATCCTCTAGAATTTGAGATATAATTTAATTTAAATTTATATGTGAAATATTTTCTCTTAATACTTCAAAATTATGAAAGAAAGACTCAAATATGGTTTTTATAAATTTTATCCCACTCTTACTTTGTAAAATTCTGATTTAATTTGCTCTTCGAATTTTTTTTAGAGTGAAAGATTAATAGCAGCTAATAATGATGTATATTAATCACCAAATATTTTTGAAAGAAACTTTTAAAATTGATTAAAGGTATTTTTTTTTGTGTGTAATGCCCAGTATTCACATGATAAGCATAAGTGAAACTAAGCTTTCGCTAGCAATACCATTAAAATTTGATTAATTTTATTAATGGTTAACTCTTGAAAAAGCAATATTTTTTATATTAAACTTTAGATAGAGTTGGCTTTTCGTTATTTCTTCCTCAATACATAAATATTCTCAATACACATTCAAAATATATTTAGAAAGAAAAGTAAAAAAGAAAGAAGAAACTATCCATAATACTTGCTTCTCGTGCTCCTTTTTTTGTTTACCTAACATGCAAGTATCATGTATTCAATATTTTATTTTTTTTGTTTAATTAATCTTTACCAAGTCTAGAGTGTATGTTCAGGAAAAATAGATTAACATTTGACCAAATACAATACTATAATGCGTAATTTAATACACAATATAACAAAATATCTCTTTATCTTTTTAGTATTATCATCGTAAATTATCGAAAGAATTAAAATTCAATTCAAATATACTTGTAGTTGATAATAATGATAGTAGTAGTAGTAATAGTAATAGTGATAATAATAATAGCAATAATAGCATTATTATTCATAAATTTGATAGTAATAATAATGATTTAAAATAAGAATAAGTAAATATAATATTAATACAATAAGATAATAATCAAATAATAAAAAAAATTTTAAATAGAAATACAAGAGTTCAGTAAAGATAAAATAACTATTATGAAAACAAAGAAAGTTGTAGAAAATAATAAAAGCAAGGTGACTTTAAAAATATTTGAAAATGAATTGGGACCTCAACAAATCATTTTTTTTTTTTTTTTTTTTTTTTTTTTTTTAGTCTGATATGAATTGAACCAATAAATGATAATTTTGCATAAAATTGAGTCAGACCTATAATATGGTTTGGGGTCCATACACCATTAGGTCTGAAATATGTTTTTGAGCATAGATAATTAATTAACACTAAATATATGTAGGCTTCCATATAAGTGAGCCTAGACAATTATACCTAACAATTACTTGAGTTTTGTTCATTTTTAGCTTACTATTAGTGTATTAATGAGTCAATCCTCTAGAATTGGAGAATATAATTTAATTTAAATTTATATGTGAAATATTTTCCCTTAATACTTCAAAATTATGAAAGAAAGACTCAAATATGGTTTTTATAAATTTTATCCCAATCTTACTTTGTAAAATTCTGATTTAATTAGCTCTTCGAATTTTTTTTAGAGTGAAAATTATAGAGCTAATAATGATGTATATTAATCACCAAATATTTTTGAAAGAAACTATTTAAAAAATTGAAATTAAAGGTATTTTTTTGTGTGGAATTGGCCAGTATTCACATGAGTAAGCATAAGTGAACTAAGCTCGCTAGCAATACCATTAAAATTTGATTAATTTTATTAATGATTAACTCTTGAAAAAGCAATATTTTTTTATATTAAACTTTAGATAGAGTTGGCTTTTCGTTATTTCTTCCTCAATACATAAATATTCTCAATACACATTCAAAATATATTTAGAAAGAAAAGTAAAAAAGAAAGAAGAAACTATCCATAATAATTGCTTCTCGTGCTCCTTTTTTTGTTTACCTAACATGCAAGTATCATGTATTCAATATTTTATTTTTTCTGTTTAATTAATCTTTACCAAGTCTAGAGTGTATGTTCAGGAAAAATAGATTAACATTTGACCAAATACAATACTATAATGCGTAATTTAATACACAATATAACAAAATATTTCTTTATTTTTTAGTATTATCATCGTAAATTATTGAAAGAATTAAAATTCAATTCAAATATCTTTAGTTGATAATAATGATAGTAGTAGTTAGTAATAGACTAGTGATAAAATAATAGCAATAATCGTATTATTATTCATATTTGATATAATAATATGATTAAAATAAGATAGTTAATAAATATAATATTAATAATAAGATATAATCATAATATAAAAAAAATTTAATAGAATATACAGAAGTTCAGTAAATAAAAATAACTATTTATAAAACAAAGAAAAGTTGTAGAAAATAATAAAAGCAAGGTTACTTTAAAAATATTTGAAAATAATTGGACCTCGCAAGTAATTTAGTCTGATAATTAATTGAACATAAATGTAATTTTGCATAAGAATTAGTCAGACCTAGTAATATGTTGGGGTCATACACCATTAGGTCTGAAATATGTTTTGAGCATAATAATTAATTAACACTAACATATATGTAGGCTTGCAATATAATTGAGCCTAACAATTAGACCTAACAATTAATTGAGTTGTTCATTTTTTAGCTTACTATTAGTGTATTAATGAGTCAATCCTCTAGAATTGGAGATATAATTTAATTAAAATTTATATGTGAAATATTTTCTCTCAATACTTCAAAATTATGAAAGAAAGACTCAAATATGGTTTTTATAAATTTTATCCCACTCTTACTTTGTAAAATTCTGATTTAATTTGCTCTTCAAATTTTTTTTAGAATGAAAATTATAGAGCTAATAATGATTTATATTAATCACCAAATATTTTTGAAAGAAACTATTTAAAATTGAAATTAAAGGTATTTTTTTGTGTGTAATTGGCCAGTATTCACATGAGTAAGCATAAGTGAACTAAGCTCGCTAGCAATACCATTAAAATTTGATTAATTTTATTAATGATTAACTCTTGAAAAGCAATATTTTTTATATTAAACTTTAGATAGAGTTGGCTTTTCGTTATTTCTTCCTCAATACATAAATATTCTCAATACACATTCAAAATATATTTAGAAAGAAAAGTAAAAAAGAAAGAAGAAACTATACATAATACTTGCTTCCTCGTGCTCCCTTTTTTTGGGGGGGGGGGGGGGTTGACCTAACATGCAAGTAATCATGTATTCAATATTTTTATTTTTTTCCGTTTAATTAATCTTTACCAGTCTAGAGTGTATGTTCAGGAATAAAAAAAAATAGATTAACATTTGAACCAAATACAATACTACAATGCGTATTTAATACACAATTATAACAAATATTTTTTATTTTTTAGTAGTATCATCGTAAATTATTGAAAGAATTAAAATTCCATTCAATATACTTGATTGATAATAATGATAGTAGTAGTAGTAATAGTAATAGTGATAATAATAATAGCAATAATAGCATTATTATTCATAAATTTGATAGTAATAATAATGATTAAAATAATAATAATAAATATAATATTAATAATAAGATAATAATCATAATAATAAAAAAATTTTTAAATAGAATATACAAGAAGTTCAGTAAAATAAAAATAACTATTATGAAAACAAAGAAAAGTTGTAGAAAATAATAAAAGCAAGGTGACTTTAAAAATATTTCAAAATAATTGGACCTCGCAAGTAATTTAGTCTGATAATTAATTGAACATAAATGTAATTTTGCATAAGAATTAGTCAGACCTAGTAATATGTTGGGGTCATACACCATTATGTCTGAAATATGTTTTGAGCATAATAATTAATTAACACTAACATATATGTAGGCTTGCAATATAATTGAGCCTAACAATTAGACCTAACAATTAATTGAGTTGTTCATTTTTTAGCTTACTATTAGTGTATTAATGAGTCAATCCTCTAGAATTGGAGATATAATTTAATTTAAATTTATATGTGAAGTATTTTCTCTTAATACTTCAAAATTACGAAAGAAGACTCAAAATGGTTTTTTATATTTTATCCCCCCTCTTACTTTGTAAAAATTCGATTTAATTTCCTTCAAATTTTTTTTTAGGAATTAAAATTTATAGAGGCTAATAATGTATATATTAATCACCAAATATGTTTGAAAAAGGGGGAAACTATTTTAAAAATTGAAATTAAGGTTATTTTTTGTGTGTAATTGGCCAGTATTCACATTAGTAAGCATAAGTTGCACTAAGCTCGCTAGCATACCATTAAAATTTGATTAATTTTATTAATGATTAACTCTTGAAAAAGCACTATTTTTTATATTAACTTAGATAGAGTTGCTTTTCGTTATTTCTTTCCTCAATACAATAAATATTCTCAAGTACACATTTCAAAATATATTTAGAAAGAAAAGTAAAAAAGAAAGAAGAAACTATACATAATACTTGTTCTGTGCTCCTTTTTTTGTTTACCTAACTGCAAGTATCATGTATTCAATATTTTATTTTTTCCGTTTAATTAATCTTTACCAAGTCTAGAGTGTATGTTCAGGAAAAATAGATTAACATTTGACCAAATACAATACTATAATGCGTAATTTAATACACAATATACCAAAATATTTCTTTATTTTTTTAGTATTATCATCGTAAATTATTGAAAGAATTAAAATTCAATTCAAATATACTTGTAGTTGATAATAATGATAGTAGTAGTAGTAATAGTAATAGTGATAATAATAATAGCAATAATAGCATTATTATTCATAATTTTGATAGTAATAATAATGATTAAAATAATCATACTAATTACAATATTAATAATCAGATAATAATCATAATAATCAAAAAATTTTTAAATAGCAATATAAAAGAAAGTTCAGTAAAATACAAATAACTATTATGAAAACAAAGAAAAGTTGTAGAAAATATAAAAGCAAGGTGACTTTAAAAATATTTGAAAAATAATTGGACCTCACAAGTATTTAGTCTGATATTATTGAATCCTAATGTAATTTTGCATAAGAATTAGTCGAGACTGTAATATGTTGGGGTCATACACCATTAGGTCCTGAAATATGTTTTGAGCATATAAAATTAATTAACACTAACATATATTAGTGCTTGCAATATATTGAGCCCGAACAATTAACTAAAATTTAATTGAGTTGTTCATTTTTTAGCTTACTATTAGTGTATTAATGAGTCAATCCTCTAGAATTGGAGATATAATTTAATTTAAATTTATATGTGAAATATTTTCTCTTAATACTTCAAAATTATGAAAGAAAGACTCAATTATGGTTTTTATAAATTTTATCCCACTCTTACTTTGTAAAATTCTGATTTAATTTGCTCTTCGAATTTTTTTTAGAGTGAAAATTCTAGAGCTAATAATGATGTATATTAATCACCAAATATTTTTGAAAGAAACTATTTAAAATTGAAATTAAAGGTATTTTTTTGTGTGTAATTGGCCAGTATTCACATGAGTAAGCATAAGTGAACTAAGCTCGCTAGCAGTACCATTAAAATTTGATTAATTTTATTAATGATTAACTCTTGAAAAAGCAATATTTTTTATATTAAACTTTAGATAGAGTTGGCTTTTCGTTATTTCTTCCTCAATACATAAATATTCTCAATACACACTCAAAATATATTTAGAAAGAAAAGTAAAAAAGAAAGAAGAAACTATCCATAATACTTGCTTCTCGTGCTCCTTTTTTTGTTTACCTAACATGCAAGTATCATGTATTCAATATTTTATTTTTTCTGTTTAATTAATCTTTACCAAGTCTAGAGTGTATGTTCAGGAAAAATAGATTAACATTTGACCAAATACAATACTATAATGCGTAATTTAATACACAATATAACAAAATATTTCTTTATTTTTTTAGTCTTATCATCGTAAATTATTGAAAGAATTAAAATTCAATTCAAATATACTTGTAGTTGATAATAATGATAGTAGTAGTAGTAATAGTAATAGTGATAATAATAATAGCAATTATAGCATTATTATTCATAAATTTGATAGTAATAATAATGATTAAAATAATAATAATAAATATAATATTAATAATAAGATAATAATCGTAATAATAAAAAAAATTTAAATAGAATATACAAGAAGTTTCAGTAAAATAAAAATAACTATTATGAAAACAAAGAAAAGTTGTAGAAAATACTAACAGCAATGTGACCTTTAAAAATATTTTGAAATCATTGGACGCTCACAAGTAATTTAGAGTCCTGATAATTAATTGACATAAATGTAATTTTGCATAAGATTAGTCAGACCTAGTATATGTTTGGGGTCATACACGCATTAGGTCCTCATATGTTTTGAGCATAATAATTAATTAACACTAACATATATGTCGGCTTGGCAATATAATGAGACCTAAAAATTAGACCTAACATTACTTGCGTTGTTTCCATTTTTTAGCTTACTATTAGTGTATTAGGTCAATCCTCTAGAATTGGAGATATAATTTAATTTAAATTTATATGTGAAATATTTTCTCTTAATACTTCAAAATTATGAAAGAAAGACTCAAATATGGTTTTTATAAATTTTATCCCACTCTTACTTTGTAAAATTCTGATTTAATTTGCTCTTCAAATTTTTTTTAGAATGAAAATTATAGAGCTAATAATGATGTATATTAATCACCAAATATTTTTTAAAGAAACTATTTAAAATTGAAATTAAAGGTATTTTTTTGTGTGTAATTGGCCAGTATTCACATGAGTAAGCATAAGTGAACTAAGCTCGCTAGCAATACCATTAAAATTTGATTAATTTTATTAATGATTAACTCTTGAAAAAGCAATATTTTTTATATTAAACTTTAGATAGAGTTCGCTTTTCGTTATTTCTTCCTCAATACATAAATATTCTCAATACACATTCAAAATATATTTAGAAAGAAAAGTAAAAAAGAAAGAAGAAACTATCCATAATACTTGCTTCTCGTGCTCCTTTTTTTGTTTACCTAACATGCAAGTATCATGTATTCAATATTTTATTTTTTCTATTTAATTAATCTTTACCAAGTCTAGAGTGTATGTTCAGGAAAAATAGATTAACATTTGACCAAATACAATACTATAATGCGTAATTTAATACACAATATAACAAAATATTTCTTTATTTTTTTAGTATTATCATCATAAATTATTGAAAGAATTAAAATTCAATTCAAATATACTTGTAGTTGATAATAATGATAGTAGTAGTAGTAATAGTAATAGTGATAATAATAATAGCAATAATAGTATTATTATTCATAAATTTGATAGTAATAATAATGATTAAAATAATAATAATAAATCTAATATTAATAATAAGATAATAATCATAATAATAAAAAAAATTTTAAATAGAATATACAAGAAGTTCAGTAAAATAAAAATAACTATTATGAAAACAAATAAAAGTTGTAGAAAATAATAAAAGCAAGGTGACTTTAAAAATATTTGAAAATAATTGGACCTCACAAGTAATTTAGTCTGATAATTAATTGAACATAAATGTAATTTTGCATAAGAATTAGTCAGACCTAGTAATATGTTGGGGGCATACACCATTAGGTCTGAAATATGTTTTGAGCATAATAATTAATTAACACTAACATATATGTAGGCTTGCAATATAATTGAGCCTAACAATTAGACCTAACAATTAATTGAGTGGTTCATTTTTTAGCTTACTATTAGTGTATTAATGAGTCAATCCTCTAGAATTGGAGATATAATTTAATTTAAATTTATATGTGAAATATTTTCCCTTAATACTTCAAAATTATGAAAGAAAGACTCAAATATGGTTTTTATAAATTTTATCCCACTCTTACTTTGTAAAATTCTGATTTAATTAGCTCTTCGAATTTTTTTTAGAGTGAAAATTATAGAGCTAATAATGGATGTATTTAATCACCAAATATTTTGAAAGAAACTATTTAAATTGAATTAAAGGTATTTTTTTGTGTTAAATTGGCCATGTATTCACATATTAAAGGCATAAGTGAACTAAGCTCGCTAGCAATACCATTAAAATTGTTAATTTTAGTAATGAATTAACGCTTGAAAAAGCAATATTTTTTATATTAAACTTTAGATAGAGTTGGCTTTTCGTTATTTCTCCTCAATACATAAATATTCTCAATACACATTCAAATATATTTAGAAGGAAAAGTAAAAAAGAGAGACCTATACATAATACTTCCTTCTCGTGCTCCTTTTTTTTGTTTACCTAACATGCAAGTATCATGTATTCAATATTTTATTTTTTCTGTTTAATTAATCTTTACCAAGTCTAGAGTGTATGTTCAAGAAAAATAGATTAACATTTGACCAAATACAATACTATAATGCGTAATTTAATACACAATATAACAAAATATTTCTTTATTTTTTTAGTATTATCATCGTAAATTATTGAAAGAATTAAAATTCAATTCAAATATACTTGCAGTTGATAATAATGATAGTAGTAGTAGTAATAGTAATAGTGATAATAATAATAGCAATAATAGCATTATTATTCATAAATTTGATAGTAATAATAATGATTAAAATAATAATAATAAATATAATATTAATAATAAGATAATAATCATAATAATAAAAAAAATTTTAAATAGAATATACAAGAATTTCAGTAAAATAAAAATAACTATTATGAAAACAAAGAAAAGTTGTAGAAAATAATAAAAGCAAGGTGACTTTAAAAATATTTGAAAATAATTGGACCTCACAAGTAATTTAGTCTGATAATTAATTGAACATAAATGTAATTTTGCATAAGACTTAGTCAGACCTAGTAATATGTTGGGGTCATACACCATTAGGTCTGAAATATGTTTTGAGCATAATAATTAATTAACACTAACATATATGTAGGCTTGCAATATAATTGAGCCTAACAATTAGACCTAACAATTAATTGAGTTGTTCAATTTTTAGCTTACTATTAGTGTATTAATGAGTCAATCCTCTAGAATTGGAGATATAATTTAATTTAAATTTATATGTGAAATATTTTCTCTTAATACTTCAAATTCTGAAAAAAAGACTCAAATATGATTTTATAAATTTTTATCCACTCTTACTTGTAAATTCTGATTTAATTTGCTCTTTTCGAATTTTTTTTAGGTGAATAATTATAGAGCTAATAATAGGTATAATTAATCACCAATATTTTTGAAAGAACTATTTAAAAATTTAAATTAAAGGTATTTTTGTGTGTGTAATTGGCCAGTATTCACATGAGTAAGCATAAGTGAACAAAGCTCGCTAGCAATACCATTAAAATTTGATTAATTTTATTAATGATTAACTCTTAAAAAAGCAATATTTTTTATATTAAAATTTAGATGGAGTTGGCTTTTCGTTATTTCTTCCTCAATACATAAATATTCTCAATACACATTCAAAATATATTTAGAAAGAAAAGTAAAAAAGAAAGAAGAAACTATACATAATACTTGCTTCTCGTGCTCCTTTTTTTGTTTACCTAACATGCAATTATCATGTATTCAATATTTTATTTTTTCCGTTTAATTAATCTTTACCAAGTCTAGAGTGTATGTTCAGGAAAAATAGATTAACATTTGACCAAATACAATACTATAATGCGTAATTTAATACACAATATAACAAAAGATTTCTTTATTTTTTTAGTATTATCATCGTAAATTATTGAAAGAATTAAAATTCAATTCAAATATACTTGTAGTTGATAATAATGATAGTAGTAGTTAGTACTAGTAATAGTGATAATATAATAGCAATAATCCATTATTTTCTAATTTGATATTAATATATGAAAAATAATAATAATAAAATATAATATTAATAACTAAGATATAATCATAATATAAAAAAAATTTTAAATAGAATATACAAGAGTTCAGTAAAATGAAAAAAAAATAACTATTATGAAAACAAGAAAAGTTGTAGAAAAATATAAAAGCAAGGTGACTTTAAAATATTTGAAAATAATTGGACTCACAATAATTTAGTCTGATCATTATTGAACATAAATTGTAATTTTTGCATAAGAATTAGTCAGACCTAGTAATATGTTGGGGTCATACACCATTAGGTCTGCAATATGTTTTGAGCATAATAATTAATTAACACTAACATATATGTAGGCTTGCAATATAATTGAGCCTAACAATTAGACCTAACAATTAATTGAGTTGTTCATTTTTTAGCTTACTATTAGTGTATTAATGAGTCAATCCTCTAGAATTGAAGATATAATTTAATTTAAATTTATATGTGAAATATTTTCTCTTAATACTTCAAAATTATGAAAAAAAGACTCAAATATGATTTTTATAAATTTTATCCCACTCTTACTTTGTAAAATTCTGATTTAATTTGCTCTTCGAATTTTTTTTAGAGTGAAAATTATAGAGCTAATAATGATGTATATTAATCACCAAATATTTTTGAAAGAAACTATTTAAAATTGAAATTAAAGGTATTTTTTGTGTGTAATTGGCCAGTATTCACATGAGTAAGCATAAGTGAACTAAGCTCGCTAGCAATACCATTAAAATTTGATTAATTTTATTAATGATTAACTCTTGAAAAAGCAATATTTTTTATATTAAACTTAAGATAGAGTTGGCTTTTCGTTATTTCTTCCTCAATACATAAATATTCTCAATACACATTCAAAATATATTTAGAAAGAAAAGTAAAAAAGAAAGAAGAAACTATACATAATACTTGCTTCTCGTGCTCTTTTTTTTGTTTACCTAACATGCAAGTATCATGTATTCAATATTTTATTTTTTCTGTTTAATTAATCTTTACCAAGTCTAGAGTGTATGTTCAGGAAAAACAGATTAACATTTGACCAAATACAATACTATAATGCGTAATTTAATACACAATATAACAAAATATTTCTTTATTTTTTTAGTATTATCATCGTAAATTATTGAAAGAATTAAAATTCAATTCAAATATACTTGTAGTAGATAATAATGATAGTAGTAGTAGTAATAGTAATAGTGATAATAATAATAGCAATAATAGCATTATTATTCATAAATTTGATAGTAATAATAATGATTAAAATAATAATAATAAATATAATATTAATAATAAGATAATAATCGTAATAATAAAAAAAAAATTTAAATAGAATATACAAGAAGTTCAGTAAAATAAAAATAACTATTATGAAAACAAAGAAAAGTGGTAGAAAATAATAAAAGCAAGGTGACTTTAAAAATATTTGAAAATAATTGGACCTCGCAAGTATTTAGTCTGATAATTAATTGAACATAAATGTAATTTTGCATAAGAATTAGTCAGACCTAGTAATATGTTGGGGTCATACACCATTAGGTCTGAAATATGTTTTGAGCATAATAATTAATTAACACTAACATATATGTAGGCTTGCAATATAATTGAGCCTAACAATTAGACCTAACAATTAATTAAGTTGTTCATTTTTTAGCTTACTATTAGTGTATTAATGAGTCAATCCTCTAGAATTGGAGATATAATTTAATTTAAATTTATATGTGAAATATTTTCTCTTAATACTTCAAAATTATGAAAGAAAGACTCAAATATGGTTTTTATAAATTTTATCCCACTCTTACTTTGTAAAATTCTGATTTAATTAGCTCTTCAAATTTTTTTTAGAGTGAAAATTATAGAGCTAATAATGATGTATATTAATCACCAAATATTTTTGAAAGAACTATTTAACAATTGAAATTAAAGTATTTTTTTGTGGTGTAATTGGCCAGTATTCACTGAGTAAGCATAATGAACTAAGCTCGCTAGCAATACCATTAAAAATTTTTGATTAATTTTATTAATGATTAACTCTTGAAAAAGCAATATTTTTTTTAATTAACTTTAGATAGAGTTGGGCTTTTCGTTTTTCTTCCTCAATACTAAATATTCTCAATACACATTCAAAATATTTTAGAAGAAATAAAAAGAAAGAAGAAACTAACATAATACTTGCTTCTCGTGCTCCTTTTTTTGTTTACAAAAGCCATCAAGTATCATGTATTCAATATTTTATTTTTTCTGTTTAATTAATCTTTACCAAGTCTAGAGTGTATGTTTAGGAAAAATAGATTAACATTTGACCAAATACAATACTATAATGCGTAATTTAATACACAATATGACAAAATATTTCTTTATTTTTTTAGTATTATCATCGTAAATTATTGAAAGAATTAAAATTCAATTCAAATATACTTGTAGTTGATAATAATGATAGTAGTAGTAGTAATAGTAATAGTGATAATAATAATAGCAATAATAATATTATTATTCATAAATTTGATAGTAATAATAATGATTAAAATAATAATAATAAATATAATATTAATAATAAGATAATAATCATAATAATAAAAAAAATTTTAAATGGAATATACAAGAAGTTCAGTAAAATAAAAATAACTATTATGAAAACAAAGAAAAGTTGTAGAAAATAATAAAAGCAAGGTGACTTTAAAAATATTTGAAAGTAATTGGACCTCGCAAGTAGTTTAGTCTGGTAATTAATTGAACATAAATATAATTTTGCATAAGAATTAGTCAGACCTAGTAATATGTTGGGGTCATACACCATTAGGTCTGAAATATGTTTTGAGCATAATAATTAATTAACACTAACATATATGTAGGCTTCCAATATAATTGAGCCTAACAATTAGACCTAACAATTAATTGAGTTGTTCATTTTTTAGCTTACTATTAGTGTATTAATGAGTCAATCCTCTAGAATTGGAGATATAATTTAATTTAAATTTATATGTGAAATATTGTCTCTTAATACTTCAAAATTATGAAAGAAAGACTCAAATATGGTTTTTATAAATTTTATCCCACTCTTACTTTGTAAAATTCTGATTTAATTTGCTCTTCGAATTTTTTTTAGAGTGAAAATTATAGAGCTAATAATGATGTATATTAATCACCAAATATTTTTGAAAAAAACTATTTAAAATTGAAATTAAAGGTATTTTTTTGTGTGTAATTGGCCAGTATTCACATGAGTAAGCATAAGTGAACTAAGCTCGCTAGCAATACCATTAAAATTTGATTAATTTTATTAATGATTAACTCTTGAAAAAGCATAATTTTTTATATTAAACCTTTAGATAGAGTTGGCTTTCGTTTATTTCTTCCTCAATACTAAATATTTCAATACCATTCAAAATATATTTAGAAGAAAGTAACAAAGAAGAATAAACTATACATATACTTGCTTCTCGTGCTCCTTTTTTTGTTTACCTAACATGCAAAGTATCATGTATTCAATATTTTTATTTTTTCCGTTTAATTAATCTTTACCAAGTCTAGAGTGTAGGTTCAGGAAAAATAGATTAACATTTGACCAAATACAATACTATAATGCATAATTTAATACACAATATAACAAAATATTTCTTTATTTTTTTAGTATTATCATCGTAAATTATTGAAAGAATTAAAATTCAATTCAAATATACTTGTAGTTGATATTAATGATAGTAGTAGTAGTAATAGTAATAGTGATAATAATAATAGCAATAATAGTATTATTATTCATAAATTTGATAGTTATAATAATGATTAAAATAATAATAATAAATATAATATTAATAATAAGATAATAATCCTAATAATAAAAAAAATTTTAAATAGAATATACAAGAAGTTCAGTAAAATAAAAATAACTATTATGAAAACAAAGAAAAGTTGTAGAAAATAATAAAAGCAAGGTGACTTTAAAAATATTTGAAAATAATTGGACCTCACAAGTAATTTAGTCTGATAATTAATTGAACATACATGTAATTTTGCATAAGAATTAGTCAGACCTAGTAATATGTTGGGGTCATACACCATTAGGTCTGAAATATGTTTTGAGCATAATAATTAATTAACACTAACATATATGTAGGCTTGCAATATAATTGAGCCTAACAATTAGACCTAACAATTAATTGAGTTGTTCATTTTTTAGCTTACTATTAGTGTATTAATGAGTCAATCCTCTAGAATTGGAGATATAATTTAATTTAAATTTATATGTGAAATATTTTCTCTTAATACTTCAAAATTATGAAAGAAAGACTCAAATATGGTTTTTATAAATTTTATCCCACTCTTACTTTGTAAAATTCTGATTTAATTTGCTCTTCAAATTTTTTTTAGAATGAAAATTATAGAGCTAATAATGATATATATTAATCACCAAATATTTTTGAAAGAAACTATTTAAAATTGAAATTAAAGGTATTTTTTTGTGTGTAATTGGCCAGTATTCACATGAGTAAGCATAAGTGAACTAAGCTCGCTAGCAATACCATTTAAAATTTGATAATTTTATTAATGATTAACTCTTGAAGGCAATATTTTTTATATTAAACTTTAGATAGAGTTGTCTTCGTTATTTCTTCCTCAATACATAATATTCTCATTACCATTCAAAATATATTTAGAAAGAAAGTAAAAAGAAAGAGAAACTACTACATAATTACTTGCTTCTCGTGCTCCTTTTTTTGTTTACCTAACATGCAAGTATCATGTATTCATATTTATTTTTTCTGTTTAATTAATCTTTACCAAGTCTAAAGTGTATGTTCAGGAAAAATAGATTAACATTTGACCAAATACAATACTATAATGCGTAATTTAATACACAATATAACAAAATATTTCTTTATTTTTTTAGTATTATCATCGTAAATTATTGAAAGAATTAAAATTCAATTCAAATATACTTGTAGTTTATAATAATGATAGTCGTAGTAGTAATAGTAATAGTGATAATAATAATAGCAATAATAGCATTATTATTCATAAATTTGATAGTAATAATAATGATTAAAATAATAATAATAAATATAATATTAATAATAAGATAATAATCATAATAATAAAAAAATTTTAAATAGAATATACAAGAAGTTCAGTAAAATAAAAATAACTATTATGAAAACAAAGAAAAGTTGTAGAAAATAATAAGAGCAAGGTGACTTTAAAAATATTTGAAAATAATTGGACCTCGCAAGTAGTTTAGTCTGGTAATTAATTGAACATAAATGTAATTTTGCATAAGAATTAGTCAGACCTAGTAATATGTTGGGGTCATACACCATTAGGTCTGAAACATGTTTTGAGCATAATAATTAATTAACACTAACATATATGTAGGCTTGCAATATAATTGAGCCTAACAATTAGACCTAACAATTAATTGAGTTGTTCATTTTTTAGCTTACTATTAGTGTATTAATGAGTCAATCCTCTAGAATTGGAGATATAATTCAATTTAAATTTATATGTGAATATTTTCTCTTAATACTTCACAATTATGAAAGCAAGACCTCAAATATGGTTTTTATAAATTTATCCCCACTCTTAACGTTTGTAAAATTCTGATTTAATTTTGCTCTTCAATTTTTTTTGAAATGAAATATAGAGCTAATATGATATTATTAATCACCAAATATTTTTGAAAGAAACTATTTAAAATTGAAATTAAAGGTATTTTTTGTGTGTAATTGGCCAGTATTCACATGAGTAAGCATAAGTGAACTAAGCTCGCTAGCAATACCATTAAAATTTGATTAATTTTATTAATGATTAACTCTTGAAAAAGCAATATTTTTTATATTAAACTTTAGATAGAGTTGGCTTTCCGTTATTTCTTCCTCAATACATAAATATTCTCAATACACATTCAAAATATATTTAGAAAGAAAGTAAAAAGAAGAAGAAACTATACATAATCTTGCTTCTCTCTCCTTTTTGTTTACTAACATGCAAGTATCATGTATTCAATATTTTTTATTTTTCTGTTTAATTTAATCTTACCCAGTCTAGATGTATGTTCAGGAAAATTAGATTAAGCATTTGACCAAATACAGTTACTATATGCCGTAATTTAATACACAATATAACAAAAATATTTCTTTATGTTTTTAGTATTATCATCGTAAAATTTATTGAAGAATTAAAATTCATTCAATATCCTTGTAGTTGATATAATGATAGTAGTAGTAAGGAATAGTAATAGTGATAATAATAATAGCAATAATAGCATTATTATTCATAAATTTGATAGTAATAATAATGATTAAAATAATAATAATAAATATAATATTAATAATAAGATAATAATCATAATAATAAAAAAATTTTAAATAGAATATACAAGAAGTTCAGTAAAATAAAAATAACTATTATGAAAACAAAGAAAAGTTGTAGAAAATAATAAGAGCAAGGTGACTTTAAAAATATTTGAAAATAATTGGACCTCGCAAGTAGTTTAGTCTGATAATTAATTGAACATAAATGTAATTTTGCATAAGAATTAGTCAGACCTAGTAATATGTTGGGGTCATACACCATTAGGTCTGAAATATGTTTTGAGCATAATAATTAATTAACACTAACATATATGTAGGCTTCCAATATAATTGAGCCTAACAATTAATTGAGTTGTTCATTTTTTAGCTTACTATTAGTGTATTAATGAGTCAATCCTCTAGAATTTGAGATATAATTTAATTTAAATTTATATGTGAAATATTTTCTCTTAATACTTCAAAATTATGAAAGAAAGACTCAAATATGGTTTTTATAAATTTTATCCCACTCTTACTTTGCAAAATTCTGATTTTAATTTGCTCCTTCAAATTTTTTTTTAGATGAACATTATAGAGCTAATAATGATCTATATTAATCACCCATATTTTTGAAGAAACTATTTAAAATTGAAATTAAAGGTATTTTTTTGTGTGTAATTGGCCAGTATTCACATGAGTAAGCATAAGTGAACTAAGCTCGCTAGCAATACCATTAAAATTTGATTAATTTTATTAATGATTAACTCTTTAAAAAGCAATATTTTTTATATTAAACTTTAGATAGAGTTGGCTTTTCGTTATTTCTTCCTCAATACATAAATATTATCAATACACATTCAAAATATATTTAGAAAGAAAAGTAAAAAAGAAAGAAGAAACTATACATAATACTTGCTTCTCGTGCTCCTTTTTTTGTTTACCTAACATGCAAGTATCATGTATTCAATATTTTATTTTTTCCGTTTAATTAATCTTTACCAAGTCTAGAGTGTATGTTCAGGAAAAATAGATTAACATTTGACCAAAGACAATACTATAATGCGTAATTTAATACACAATATAACAAAATATTTCTTTATTTTTTTAGTATTATCATCGTAAATTATTTAAAGAATTAAAATTCAATTCAAATATACTTGTAGTTGATAATAATGATAGTAGTAATAGTAATAGTAATAGTGATAATAATAATAGCAATAATAGCATTATTATTCATAAATTTGATAGTAATAATAATGATTAAAATAATAATAATAAATATAATATTAATAATAAGATAATAATCATAATAATAAAAAAATTTTTAAATAGAATATACAAGAAGTTCAGTAAAATAAAAATAACTATTATGAAAACAAAGAAAAGTTGTAGAAAATAATAAAAGCAAGGTGACTTTAAAAATATTTGAAAATAATTGGACCTCGCAAGTAATTTAGTCTGATAATTAATTGAACATCAATGTAATTTTGCATAAGAATTAGTCAGACCTAGTAATATGTTGGGGTCATACCCATTAGGTCTGAAATATGTTTTGAGCATAATAATTAATTACACTAACATGATTATGTAGGCTTGCAATATAATTGAGCCTAACAATTAGCCTAACAATTAATATAAGTTGTTCATTTTTTAGCTTACTATTAGTGTATTCTGAGTCAATCCTCTAGAATTTGTAGATAAATTTAATTTAATTTATATGTGAAATATTTCTCTTTATACTTCAAATTATGAAAGAAAGACTCAATATGGTTTTTAAAATTTTATCCCACTCTTACTTTGTAAAATTTTCTGACATTTAATGTAGCTCTATTCCAATTTTTTTTAGAGTGAAATTCTCGAGGCTAATAATGATGTATTATAATCACCAATATTTTTGAAGAAACTATTTAAAATTGAAATTAAAGGTATTTTTGTGTGTGTAATTGGCCAGTATTCACATGAGTAAGCATAAGTGAACAAAGCTCGCTAGCAATACCATTAAAATTTGATTAATTTTATTAATGATTAACTCTTAAAAAAGCAATATTTTTTATATTAAAATTTAGATGGAGTTGGCTTTTCGTTATTTCTTCCTCAATACATAAATATTCTCAATACACATTCAAAATATATTTAGAAAGAAAAGTAAAAAAGAAAGAAGAAACTATACATAATACTTGCTTCTCGTGCTCCTTTTTTTGTTTACCTAACATGCAAGTATCATGTATTCAATATTTTATTTTTTCCGTTTAATTAATCTTTACCAATTCTAGAGTGTATGTTCAGGAAAAATAGATTAACATTTGACCAAAATACATACTATAATGGCGTATTGAATAACACAATATAACAAATATTTCTTTATTTTTTTAGTGGATTCTCATCGTAAATTATTGAAAGAATTAAAATCAATTCAAATATACTTGTAGTTGATAATAATGATAGTAGTAGTAGTAATAGAATAGTGATATATAATAGCAATACTAGTATTATTATCATAAATTGTGATAGTAATAATAATGATTAAAATATATAATAAATATAATATTAATAATAAGATAATTAATCATAATATAAAAAATTTTAAATAGAATAACAAGAAGTTCAGTAAAATAAAAATCAACTATTATGAAAACAAAGAAAGGTTGTAGAAAATAATAAGAGGCAAGGTGACTTTAAAAATATTTGAAAATAATTGGACCTCGCAGTAGTTTAGTCTGGTAATTAATTGAACATAAATGTAATTTTGCATAAGAATTAGTCAGACCTAGTAATATGTTGGGGTCGTACACCATTAGGTCTGAAATATGTTTTGAGCATAATAATTAATTAACACTAACATATATGTAGGCTTGCAATATAATTGAGCCTAACAATTAGACCTAACAATTAATTGAGTTGTTCATTTTTCAGCTTACTATTAGTGTATTAATGAGTCAATCCTCTAGAATTTGAGATATAATTTAATTTAAATTTATATGTGAAATATTTTCTCTTAATACTTCAAAATTATGAAAGAAAGACTCAAATATGGTTTTTATAAATTTTATCCCAATCTTACTTTGTAAAATTCTGATTTAATTAGCTCTTCGAATTTTTTTTAGAGTGAAAATTATAGAGCTAATAATGATGTATATTAATCACCAAATATTTTTGAAAGAAACTATTTAAAATTGAAATTCAAGGTATTTTTTTGTGTGTAATTGGCCAGTATTCACATGAGTAAGCATAAGTGAACTAAGCTCGCTAGCAATACCATTAAAATTTGATTAATTTTATTAATGATTAACTCTTGAAAAATCAATATTTTTTATATTAAACTTTAGATAGAGTTGGCTTTTCGTTATTTCTTCCTCAATACATAAATATTCTCAATACACATTCAAAATATATTTAGAAAGAAAAGTAAAAAAGAAAGAAGAAACTATCCATAATACTTGCTTCTCGTGCTCCTTTTTTTGTTTACCTAACATGCAAGTATCATGTATTCAATATTTTATTTTTTCTGTTTAATTAATCTTTACCAAGTCTAGAGTGTATTTTCAGGAAAAATAGATTAACATTTGACCAAATACAATAC